>JABASH010005596.1:0-11838 GCA_019776445.1 Tomocerus maximus | reverse complement strand
GATTAGTCTTAAACTGTGTACACGGCCCCCTTTACTCGGGCGAGCTTCTGTTACGGCTTGCCGTAGATTTTTATCCTCTGGCCATGCAACAAGCTGCGGCTTACATCATAGAGAGTCTTTTCAATAAGTCGACCAACAATTACTGACTTTTGACCTTCTATTCATTTTAATACTCAAAATTACTGACCTTTAATTTTTTTCGTTTTGATTGTCTTTTTGCAAGAAATCAATCATTTACAGGGTTTTTCTGGCAAGAAATAGATAATTTGGTGTTTCTGTGGCAAGAAAGCAGTAATTTTGTGTTTATATGGCAATAAATTTTTATTTTGTGTATCTGTCTTTTAAAAGTTGATTATTCTTAAACAGTAACACAATCCCCAACCCTATAACTCGGGTCGAGTATATGTTACGGCTTGCAGTAGGTTTTGGATATCCATTTTGCTATAGATGTACAGACAGCAGCGACCAATGCATTTATAGGTTCCGAAATTTTTTGAAAGTTTAAAACTATCTAACCTATTAATTACGAATTTTATTTTTGAGACCTCGTTGTTTGTCTACCTATCTGTAAGTCGATCACAACAAAAGCGTTTTGTACGGGAAACCCTTAATATAGAAATGTAAAGTACTGTAAACGATATTATTCACACTCTCACTCAAGTCTATCCATGGTTTCTACATTCTATTTCGCAATCATTTATTAACTTTAACTACCTATATATAAATAATGTATGTAGACTGCTGTAGAGACATAATATTATGTCATTAACAATAGACAAGGCAATGTCATATTGCCGATAAAGAATACGAATTGGCGAAGGACGACAAAAAGTGAAACTGGGTTTCGAGTGAGTTTGCCTAAATAATAGTAGGTATATAAAGGCAGAAAGTTATTTCATATTTTTATTGTTTCATATTTATTTATCATATCTATTTGAAATCCCAGTCTAAGTAATAACGATGTCTCTGGTCAGGATTACTTTTGCTATAGTGCTGATTACACTACTCAGTGTAGATTTTCAAGTATGTGCACACAAAAGAGAGCAGTTCTGGAAAAGCCAAGTAGTTTCAGCTCCTGAAGTTCACAATGTTTTCGAAACGAGACTTTTACGGTTGAAAAGGTCTCCAATGCCTTACAGCAACCAGGAACGTTACATGGTGGCAGCGGTGATCCCTGACAACATGCCCGAAGATGGAGGTGACGATTCTGGAGAAGATGAGGCACAGCCGAGGAAAAGTAACCCTAGTAACCCATGGTGAAATGTTGACCCGTCCCATCACATGTAACCTAACCACCTAGCAAATATCAGGATCGATCGAATTTCTTGTTGATCCTTTAAAAGTACCATAACATAATAACACACATTAATTACTGAAAAATAAATTGGATGATTTCGTGCAAACTGAAATGTGGGCGTTCCAATAAAATTTTATTGTGCATTATATAATAATGACTACATATTAAACATCTACACATACATATTCATACCATATACTTTATAATACTATTATGTCCTCTTTGTGCATTGTGCATATTGAGTAGTCAGGGAGAGATACCCGCCTACCGCTGACATCAGACTAGCGGTACTGGGATATCTTTCGCTATAATTACATGATAATTACTAAACTGCTCCGCTTATAGAGAAGATACCAATACAGTCTGTTTAAATTAGTCTAATGAGCTTAGATTTAAAAGTTTTCTTGCAGCGGACTTTCCATTCAAAAGATATTGATATGAATTTTTACAAGGTTTGGTTTTCATGCAGTATCTTTTGAATGAAAAGTCCGATACATAAAAAATTTTAAATCTAAGCTCATTAGGCTAATTTAAATAGATTGTATTCAAATCATCTCTCTAATCGCAACAGTTTAGTAATTATCATGTAATTATAACGAAAAATAGCCCAGTACCGCTAGGCAGACTGGGTTATGTGGTCCACTGCGCTGATGGCTCTCCCTGACTACCACACATATACTATCAACTATTTATGCCATATTGACAATATATTACTGCTGAGAAATTAATAATTGCTTCAGGTTACTCAGGCACTAATAGCGAATCGAAAAGCCAATTTAATAGAGGTTGTCAGACATAAATACACCGACATTTGTGTCCTGGGGACTTCTAATGTACCTACGATTAAGCCGATGTTATTTATAAACAAAATTATAATGAATATGTAATAACTGTTTGGCGTATGTTTTTAAAGCATTTTACTTTTGAGAAAGTTAAGCACTGTAGAAAACTGTATAACATTAATTAGAATATACATGATAGAAAAAACATTTGTTGTAATTAAACATTTTAGAACTTCATTATTTTAGAAGTACATGTAAATTGTTATTTTGTCATCCTGCTTGTAATCCTGTCATTGCATCTTTATGATTAAAGGTCATCGGTCGTTTGCCTTTGCCATACGTCATTACCAAATGTGGGTGCCTTGAAAATAGGACTTTCATGCCATTATGCTTCTTCTCCAGGATCGCAACTGTCACCTCCCTCTTCGGACATGTCGTCAGGGATCACCACTGGCACCATTTAACGTTCCTGGCTGCTGTAGGGCATTGGAGATCTTTTCAACAGGAAATTGTCTCGTCTCGAAAACATTGTGAACGTCAGGAGCTGAAACTACTTGGTTTTTCCAGAACTGGCACTCTCTTTGTGTGCACATACTTGAAAATCTACACTGAGTAGTGTAAAGAGTACTACCGCAAAAGTAAATTCCAACCAAACACATTATTTACTAATCCCACAGGGAATTAAAAAAATTATGAAATAATGACTAAATAATAAGTACTTATGAGTATTGTACATTCTGTCGAAACGTTTTCGTAGAGTTTTTATCTTTGTCCTTACCATTGTGTATTGTTCATACACAATGTTATTTACTGGCATAATATTATGTAACTTCTAAAACTTCGTATATTAATTAAAATTAATAAGTATTACAATTGAATGTAAAAATCATACTATAAAGAAAGAATTGAGTATACGGAGTAACATGAGAGAGAAAAAATCCCATTGATTATGGCTATAACATTTCCGAAATATGAACCTATTTTCTATCACTGCACTGCTTAGTTTTCGCTTTTCAAAAATGAGATTTTGTAGCACAGACAAACTTTCTAAAGTGTCCCTACAATTTGAGATTGTAAGTTAGAACCCGCATGCAATACAATGTTTGACTTTTTACTTAAAAAATATACTATACAAATTCAGGTGAATATTATACAAATAGAAACATAGGTATCTTTAATATGTGTAATGTAAATGTAGGAGACATAGACATATGAAATGGGGTTGAGTTCCTTAAACTTTTCTTTTGAAACCTACAGCACTCATTACTATACTTAGTTCAATCATCCCTTTTTTGCCAACACTAAAATGCCAACAGACCAAAAAATGCAGAAAACCTTTTCACCAACACTAAATATTATCTTTTTTCCCAACACAAAAGCCATTTTTGGCAGCAGGTGATTTATTTCATTTTAATATTAAGTGAACAAGTTTCATATAGACGTTAATAATTCATATAAACGGAAATAAGTCACATAAAGGTTAATAGTAAGTCATAAAAAGGTTATAATAAGTCGCATAGAATAAGGTAATAAGTCGGAAAGCAGTCGATCCCGAACGTTCCACATTTTTATATCGAACAGAGTGAGTCCCTTGTGTTCAGATGTATGTGGCATGAAATATTTCGCAATGGGAATAGCTTTAGGGTCGAGAACCTTAACAATTTCGGCAAATTTAGTTGCATTTGTTATCAGTTATCTGAATATCTGATAACACGCATAAAATGGTAATATGTGTTGGTGGATTGTGGCTTGGAATACTTGGATATTGTCAAGTCTGTGTTATTTGTAGAAAGACACTAACAATCCTTAGTCATCGACTCGCGAAGTAATGAACTCGAGAGTTAATTGTAATGTGTTGGCAAAAAGTTTTTTTATGTGTTGGCAAAAAGGTGTTGGCATAAAGGGGCTCACCCACTTAGTTATGGTTTATCTCAGTTTTTAACTTTGTAAGTACAGATAAATATAGGTTTTGTTGTAGTAGAATAAGCAGTTGTATAATTGTCAATGTTGATAATCAATTTTGACTTTTGACAAAGGAAGGTAATAAGTTTTAAAGGAAAGGTGTCATTATTAGGATAGATAGTATGTCATTCGTATTATTACAGTTTTAAAAACTATAGTTGTTAATACTGAAAGTAATGTGCGCTGTCCACCTATATAGCTATGCCCATTCCATCAATATTAATAAATAAATAACGTGATACACAATAATGCTTATAATATAATATTTATACCTAAGTCATTATTCATTATATAGCCATTACAAACACCAATAGTTATAATAATGTTATATAAATGTTATATAAAATATTTCATTCATCGTGACATGTAGATAATTTTTGGTTCATTTCATATTCATGGTTATGTACTGTTATCAAGAACCAATTTACTTGCTTTACTCCATAAAAGAGATATACGTATTGCAATAATGAAACAGCAAGCTTTCAAGTAGATGCTTCAGTTATGCAAACAGCTATGCAGTTATATAATTGCTTTTGAAAATCATAGCCATAAGGAGGGTATAAAAATGCCACTCGCACTAGGGATCATTTACCAAATGCTTAAAGTTTTGACTTATTATTAGTATGTGTAAAAGTAAAATAATTGGCAAAATAGTTTCCATTAATTTATTGACCCCACCCAAGATACCTTTATTTTACGACCCTGTGAAAAGCTTTTTATTGACAAATGTATTGATTGATTGGCCAATCTTTATTTGTGATTATTTTATTTATAAACGTATTATGGAGTTGAGTTTATTTAAGCAACTGAATTTGAATTGCGAGTTTTGCTAAAAATTTGCTCTTTATTGTGTGCTGCTGGAATCAATCTAGCCATTAGTTTTCGAAATGAGTATTTTTCACTCTGTTTTAGTACTGTGCATATTTCTGAAGTGCATTTCAGGAAAAATAACTGTTAATCAAACGCCAACAACTTTCCAAGTTTTTGTGGATGGTTTGGAGATATTTTCGCATAACGATGCTAACCCATCCTTCTTCATTTCCAGAACAAATGTCACATTTGAAGAACACAATGGAAATTTTAAAATCAACGAAAGCCATGTAAGCGGACCTATAGCACTGAACAACTATTATCTGGAACAGGAAAATATCGGACCCAACAATACCAAATGGATTGCAACCATTGCAAACATGAACTGGTTATCTTACGTAAGTTATTACTTTGACTGTCAACCATTTTCAAAGGTACAGAAATGATTATTAAATATAGATTACGCTTGAGTTCTGGGATGGTGACATGAAAAACGAAGTAGAGCTAGGATTACATTTCAAAATAACCTTGCCGAGCTCGTATTTCAACAGAATTATTTTCCGAATGCCTTCTGAAGAAGGGGAGTACATTTATGGACTAGGAGAACAGTTTTCCTACTTCAACATGAATGGACATAAATATAATATCTGGACCCGGGAACAAGGTATATAAAAATTTAAAATTTTTGATGATCTGCAAGTTCAATTTTACGGTATATTTTATTTAGGTAATTAATTATTTTAATAGCAGGGTTATCTATAATCTATATACTGTCTTCTTTCCAACAGCTAATACAATTATTAATATAAATCATTCAAAAAACACTTATGGGATTCAGCATTGATTTACCGTCTTCCTTCCTTGTATATCTGTTGCTTTTCGGGCTGTGAAGTTTTTTTTTTTTGCAAAAACTTTGGAATGTTGTATAATTGGTTTTACAATCAAATTTACGTTGTTTTCAACCTGTTTCATATGATTTAAAAGAAAAATGACCACCGGCTTTCGAATTTGAAGCAAAAGTTAATGAAAAGAACTAAGTTAAGAAAAAGAAAAGGAATTGTAAAACCGACCAAAATACTGTTTCAAAATAAAAGATTTTGTGGTCAGGAAAAATTAAGACAAATGAAATATAAATAGATTTTTGAATATTTTTCACGATGTTATTTAAAAATCGGTTCTCGGTTCCACCTCGAACCATACCATAAAAGCTAGGCTGAAAATCAATCGACAGCTCCTTCGAATGCTATAATGTTATGACATAATACGATGTAGTACATACTTTGTACTTCTTCTATAGTGCTAACAATACTATGGGGAACGAATCGGAGAGCCTGGCACCCTGTAATACATAAATAGATGCTTTGTTATTTGTTTATTGTTTACTTTCGTTATCTTTTAAAAAACAGGAGTTGGAAGAAATCAATCAGATTTACTGACGCAATTAATTGAGTTGTATGAACCTGGCACGGGAGGTGACTTTGACTATACTTATTGGCCTCAGGCATCGTTTGTATCGAGTCGGCGTTATCTTTTCGTTTTAGAAAGTGCAGATTACTCTATTTTCAACTTCGAAAATTCGTCTTACAAAGAAATATCAATTCAATCAGAGAGAGATATCGTCGAAGGCTATTTAGTTCGAGATCAAAACAGTCTGATGAGTTTGGTACAGAATATAAGTAAAATCTTCGGTCGCCAACCAGAACTTCCTGAATGGGTTTCATCCGGAGCAATTTTAGGAGTACAAGGAGGGACAGATAAAATGTTACAATTCGTTTCTGAAGCCGAAGATCATGGAGTAGCTCTTAGCGCTATGTGGATCCAGGATTGGTCTGGAAAAATCACAACTTCTTTCGGGACGCGTGTTTTTTGGAATTGGGCATGGAATGAAGAATGGTATCCCGATTTAGACAGGGTTATTCCGGAATTGAAAGCGGATAAGGGGATTCGGGTCCTGAGCTATATCAATCCTTCGCTGAATATTGAAGGAGACATTTTCAAAGAGGGAGACTCCATGGGATATTTTCTTAGGCAGGAAAATAATGTAAATGAGACTTATATCCAAGATTTCGGACAGTTCTTTTGCGGAACGATTGACTTTTGGAACTCCGACGCTGTTGATTGGTACAAGGGGATTATCAAGGACAATTTACTGCGATTCGGATTCGCTGGATGGATGGCTGACTTTGGGGAGTACACGCCTTTGGATTCGACCACAGTAAACTCGTCAGTTAGTTTAAGCGCACAGGAGAGGCATAATTTACTACCTATTCTCTGGGCAAAACTGAACAGGTAGGATGAAAGTATGGTACTCCAAAGAAATATTTCAAGCATTAAATTTTGTGAATTTTCAGAGAAGCTGTAGAAGAAGCTGGGAAGTTAAACGAGACAATGTTTTGGACCCGGTCAGGTGGAGCAGAAGCTTCTCGGTATACAACCATGTTGTGGGGAGGTGACCAAAATGTGGATTGGAGCTTTTCTGATGGATTACCGTCAACAATAACTGCCGGTTAGCCATATTTCTGGAAAATATGTCAGATATATGCAACTCACTGTTGCATAACACAATTTTAGTCACAGTTTTTAAACGAATTTGAGATTTTTTAAAATTTGCACTGCCTGAACTCGGTTTTTTTAAATCACATGTTCAAAAATAAATTTAGCTCTAAAGAAAACTTTTTTAGAATGCAGAAAATAATATTTTTTAACTCATTTTTTTGTTCTTTCTGAAAATTTTCTCTGAAATTGAAGTAATTAGTAGTTTTTAAATGTTCTTTATCGGACTTTTTACTGTAACATGTAAGCAGCGAAAAGTATCTCATTCAGGTTCAGTGATGTCTGTATTTTATATTCCAGCCTTTTCATCAGCTATGAGTGGAATGGGATTGTTTCACTTTGACATTGGAGGTTTTACGACAATTCAAGCTTTAAATCTTAGAAGATCAAAGGAGTTGTTTTTAAGGTCTGCAGAGTATGCAGTATTCACTCCAGTAATGAGAACTCATGAAGGTGAGAAAATTAAGACTGTTTTCTATAAACATTCAGGTAAATAATTAGAGTAATTAATCATAAAATATTATTTTTAACTAATGAAGGAAATCAGCCTACAGCAAATCATCAAGTCTATTCCGATGTTGATACTTGGACTCGATTTGCACGTTTAACTCAGATATTCAAAACGCTCAGCAATTACTCCAGAACTGCAATAAGACAAAATAGTCTTCACGGGATACCTGTAATGAGACCTTTGTTTTTGCAGTACGAATCGGATCCTGAAAGTTTCCTGCAGAATTATGAGTATATGTACGGAGATGATTTGTTGGTGGCACCGGTATTATATCCTGGGGCTGTAAGTTACTTTACTTAAATGCTAACATGATAATAATTATCCTTCGTGAAAGATTATAACTTTAAAAGCTTTGAGAGGGTCTAAAAATGGAAAATTATTTTATTTTGCAGCAAGAACGAACTGTATATTTACCTCCTGACGATTGGATTCATTTATGGGATACCAGTAAAACAATCCACACAGGACCAATTAATGTAACGGTGCCAAGTCCGTTAGGATATACCCCGGCGTTTTATCGCCGCCATTCTCCCTGGTCAATTCTTTTTCAAGAAATCTATAGCAAATTCTTATAAAATACACCAATGTAAACTAAATTATATTATAAGGATGGCAGGCAAAATTAAATGCGCTTTCTTAAATCAATCTATTAAACAACATTTAAACTGTATAATCCATTTACTCGAACACTCAATTTGTGAAACATTTGTAAACTTTTGTAAGAATAGAGCACACTTATTGTATGGCAACTTGATAAAAAGCATTTTTATTTTCTCTGTGTCTGAAAGTAGAAGTCGCTGCTGAAGCCGATGTTATAATAAGGGCATATCTGTTTCAGGCCTTTTTCAGAAACGTTATTTGGTAATTTGACCGTGCCAGTTGCTTTTTCACTCATTTCTTTGGCGACCTATTAACAATTTGTTGTTCATATATTATTTATGATTTAAAAATTTACTAAGTAATATGTAATTTCCTTTACACACTTATGAAGGCAATTCATTGATATAATAATATATAGAAAACGAAAACTATCCAGGTTGAGCTTACCAAATTGAGCATCTTGCAGATATCCAGTTTATTTGAATATTTTCTGAATACTTCACACACAATTTGAATGAACCATGTACCTTGGTCTTTTTTTCGGAACGAATAATGTCCTAAAAGATTAACATAATTTGAGAACTTATGTTATAAAAATTCAATTTTACTTTCTCCTTGGTAAATTTACATGGAAGGACATATCTGTATTTAGCGTTTCTTAAAACTACCTACCTAGAATTAATTTAGTTTAAGAAGTAAAAAACGTAAAACGAATTTATAAACGAACCCTCAAGTGTAGAGTAGCAGACAAGCATATCCGTCCAAGTTGGTACGGTTATTACTTGCGGTCCTCCTGGTGCGTCCGTCAAAATTGCATCAGCAACTACAGAGGCTCCTTTGTCAATTTCCCTCCCACTGAAAGAAATATTTTTTTTAGATACAACCCATGCCTGAACGCAAACATCCAGCAACATAATTATGTTGTATTTAATTAAAAAAATGATGACTTTTATCAGACTTGTATCCCCTATTAACATTAAAGGAATAACGTACTAAAGGCTTCTTTCTTTTAAATGTACAAACCGGCAATGCTGCATGAAGAATATCTTTGGCTTCCCATTTAACTGAGGACAGTTGACATTATTAAATTTTTCCAAAACTTCCTTGACGCTAATCCACTTGTTGTCCTTGGTCATAATTATATCCCCATGTTCTCCATGAGTCATAATTGACACGATACAGCTGTCCACCTGCAGCTTTGAAAACTCCTCCAAGAACAATTCGATAACCTTAAGGAAATCCTATCCAGGGGCAGCAATAATTTGCCTTATTATTTACATTACTTACTTTGGTCAGTTAAATACACAACATTTAATAATACACATACAATCTTTAAAAAATGTCAACTACATTGCTAACTATTGTTATGATACAAAACCATCAAACTAACGTAGATACTATCTGTATATGAAAATCAAAATAAAATAATATTGAAAATAAGAGTATTGATGCAAAAAGAATAAATTCATGAAGTAATTAATCACTTCTCAAAATTACTTTTAATGACAAGTTTTCCTTAGGAAAGACATCGTAGCCAAAGTCGTGCAATAAAGTTCCGAGTTTATTAGTGTCATATATAGCTCCCTCTCTATAATGGCTAGGAGAATTTTCAAATTCTATCATGTTGATAATCAGCGCAAACCCTTTAGGAGAAGATTCGATACGATATTTCTGTAAACAAAGTAAACCAATTTCCCAAATTACCACCAAAAAGCATAATTTTAACGAAGTATTCAGAGAATGTATTGATTATTCAAGCTTCAACTCCCTTAAGAAATTAAAAAAAGCTTAACTACAAGTATAAAACAGTCTAGAATAGTACATTGTATTAATGAAATTCATCAGAAATGTATTATGTATCATTTTTTACTATATTTCCTTACAGTAAGAATACCAGATGCATACAAATCCTCGGCGGCGGCATCTGTTTGCGAAACAGGTGGTTGAAATCTTTGTAGTTTTAATGCCGTTTCCTGGACCGGGGGACAGTTTGCAAAGGTAGGTTCGCGAGAATATGAACCGAAATTCTTTTTGGGAACTAATTCTCTAGCGTCTGGATTTTGACCCAAAGAGTTGGCAGGGTCGGAAGAGGAGGGGATGTTCATAAGAAATTCATGTCCTTCCTTTTCCAAAAAGTCTACCAAATCATTTTGTTTCGTTTCTTTGAGAGCATGAATTATTTTGGGAAGAGTAGATGGTCCTTGTGGGACCAATTCTTCCAGGTACAGCTTAGAACTTCGATTATAATTAACTCCATCGACCAACTATTAAATGCAACATCAAAGGTAACATTAATTTCAAACGAGCAACTGTTTTTGATCTGAAATAATATTTTAAGTTTAGGAAGTTGCTCATTAAATTGGTAAATTTTATAATTTAAACACAGATAATATATTATATTAACTAGGTAAAGAGTAGGTACTCACAATTGCACCTCGCTGAGGTAGAGACAAACAATTTGCTGACACCAAACAATCCAGAAAGTTTCCATCTACTTTAGTTTTGCTTGCCAATTGGGTGATGTTTTTCGTAATAAATGCACTGAATTTATCGTGATGGGAATTATCCATTGCTACTTACAATTACACTAAGACGCTAGTAGGTAAAATTCAAAACAATTTGAATATGAAGCGTTTAACGAAGTTATCCATGGAATGCTTGCTGGTGGAATGACGATCACAGAAATGCGCACACGTATATTATTCATGTAAAGTAATTCTCGTATATGAGTACTTGAGGATGCAAAGTATAAAATCGTCTTAATGTGTAATTCTGATAATATTATTTATATCCATATTAATAGTATTTAGCATTCATGCTAAATAAGCAAAAAATGCAGAGATAAAGAAGTTGTTTGCTGTTCTTATTGTACGTGTCAGCATTAACCGTAAATTCTGCAATAGAAGCTTGAATTTTAATATATAATTATGTTTTAATTATCGAGGACAATCAAAACTGTAGTATTATGTCACATTAACTAAATAAAACTAAACATAGCAATTTGCAATGGGGCTGGATATTTATAAATTCTCTAAGGCGCAACAAATTTTACATAAGTATGGGCATTAACCCTTATAAAATGTTAAAAATGTCCGATGGATGATGTCCCACTATAGTGATTGGATAATAATTATCATGTGTGATGGCTGCGCTCGAATTTCAAAAGTAAGTAACACCAACAACAAAATTCTACATATTGGGTTGGTAGTTACCCAGAGACTAGAAGATGCGAAGTTTCTCTAGTAGTATAAGATAGGGAAAGGAAAGGCTTGATCCGTGTAGATTTTATCAAGTTAAACACCCGGCAAAACCTGCAGGAAATT
>JABASH010005595.1:0-11839 GCA_019776445.1 Tomocerus maximus | reverse complement strand
TGGAGGTATTTTCCTTAGCATCAGAAGCCATTCCATTTACATCATTCAGTATTTTTGGCAATATAAAATCCCCGTGGGTAGTTTCTGACTTGAATAACTTCTTCCAAACACGTTCGGACAGCATTAGGGAACTTTATATAAAAGATTTGTATTTAGTAGACGAAGATGGACAACTTATCACCGAATTGGATATTACTCCATGGATATCAAACTCATCAATTGTAAAACCAAATGCCAAGTACAGTACAACTTTGTCGGTTTATCCTGGCACGGCAAGTGGTGCTACAACTCTTGCAGTTCAATTCTCAGCTCTTATTAATATAAAAGAGTTAGAATTAGAATCCTGCAAAGTTGTCGACCTACAACGGGATATCAAAATAAGTCCCACAGATTTAAAATTGTATAATGTCGCCTTTCTGGAAAATGAAAATAGATTGGAAGAACTATGTATCAACGATGTGGTTAACTTTGCTAAAATAAAGAAAATCCGTCTGCAATGTGGGACTGGAAATGATTTAACTCGGGAGATGGTCCAAAATACGAAACTACTTTTAGACATGGGTGGAAATGATGAAATTGTTCTGGACCATCTCGATTTGTGGGATATTAAACTGATTAATTGGAGTAATTGCAGATGGACTGCGAAGAAATTGGGATTGTGGAGAATTCCATTTGCTCAAAGTACAGAGCTCAGTATACTACTAGGCACTAGCTGCAGTAGCAAAGGGAGTAACTTTAAAATTGGTAGGGAATAGGGATCAATGATTGACTGCACTATGGTCAATTAAAAGTATTATATACATATTTATTATAAAAGTTACTTGATTCAATTTGCTACTAATAACATTGCATTCCCTCTTCCAATTACAAAAACAACATAATGTAAATTATTAACGCGCTATTGCTCTATATTTTGTCTGTAGGTAATGTCAACAAATGTAATTTATGTAATAGGAAATGTCAATTCTAATAAAATTTGATATAATTATGGTTTTATTTTATGGGAAAATAAAAATAAACCAGAAAAATTAATATGAAATGAGGCTCCTTGTATTAATTTTCTTTCTTTTTTAAATTATTACTTTATCATTACATTTTCTAGATATTTTATCAGTTAAATACACACTACAGTTGTTATTGATGGTTTTTTTCAGCCGGTACTTGATGTTGCGCCACCTCTAAGTATTTAGGAGCAACTTAAGTGACTAAACCGCAGGTTTAGAACCGCAGGCTAATCTAACTTCTCGGATTTTTTTGACCTAACCTAATTTAAATTATACTAACTAAAATCTGCAAAGTTACCTTAGATTGGCC
The DNA here is from genome assembly GCA_019776445.1 of Tomocerus maximus. Taxonomy (NCBI): domain Eukaryota; kingdom Metazoa; phylum Arthropoda; class Collembola; order Entomobryomorpha; family Tomoceridae; genus Tomocerus; species Tomocerus maximus. The sequence goes on along the minus strand of JABASH010005595.1, from coordinate 10,525 downwards.
TGCGGTCCTAAACCTGCGGTTTAGTCACTCACGTTCAGGAGCAATACGTGGCTGATTTATTGCGTTCAAATTTCTTCAATGATATGATGCTTGCACGACGGGTGGTTGGTAGATTTGCAGAGGCGACTCGCATCCGAAAGGCATCTCAACCGTCACCCAATTTGCATAGTTGGGGCACCCGACAAGCTAAATAGTGCACTTCAGATTACAATTAAACTGACTGATTGCACCTCCCGTGTACACATCAATGAAGAAGTTAGAATGCAATAGATCCTGTTTTTGATTCAAATTCTGTCCTTATCCTATTTCATCTGTCATCATACTTAGTCTCGGCCTCCACTATATATTTTGTACAGAACATGAGTCAGATGGACGCTTTTACCTTCTCCTTAATAAATAATTCCTTGGCCGTATATTATATCGCTACTCTCCGTGTAAATAAATGTGACGAATTTAATCATTTGAAAAAAAACCCATTACTCATTACAACTGACCTTCTCGAATTTGCAGCAATGACTTCTCTTCCCACGCGTTTCGAAATAAAATTAATTGTTCACATCCGTTAGGGTGTTTACACTTCACAGCCGTTAGTAAAGTTCTATACACCAGACACCAACAACTTATCTAAGAAATATCAAGAACATGATGAGGTACAAAGATAGTACATATGTTATAATTATTGTGAATTTCCTTCTACAAATATGTACATACATTATTCAATATTATGTACATGTATATTATGTATTATATATGTAGGTAAATTATTATGTATTCCAAACATTGAATGTATTTTTTGACAGATTTCCAAAAATTGTGGTATCGGTTGATTTATTGTTAGAAGTATTACCTACAATGATTCAAGTATAGGTACTGGAAAAAATGTAGTTTTAAAATACCAAAGTCATTAAAGCACAATTCACTTTACAGAAAGAAACCGTATTAAACTAAAAGAACATTATATGGTATAGATTTCCTCGGTGATTAACTCATATGTAAAACTAAGTATTGCCCCATAATACATTCTACAAGTCCGGTATACTACTATGCTTTACATTCAACCAGATGTACCAAGACCAAGGTTGTGTAGGAAATTAGAAAAAACTAATCGTATTTTCTTATTGGGACTTGGGATGAAAGACAGGTATTGCTTTGCTGATATATAATTTTCATAGTTTACTATTCGTTCAACCACAGCGGCTACAAGTAAGGTAATACTTTCATTCAAACTTAAAATTTACAATATTATTTTCAAAACCGGATGATGGATATCCCTATACAGACAATAGTATTCAATTTATCATACAAATTTTTTAAATAAACTGTTGTTTACAGGAATAATGCAGGAAGAAATTGAAAAAAACTTTTGGATGCTATTAATATTAAGCCTCTCACTTATTTTAATGGTTGCATTTGGTATTATTGCCATCCTTGTGCTGCCAATTTTTGTCTGCCGAACCGAATTATCATTTCCTATAAGAGCATTATACGTCCAGACTTAAATGGCATACTGTGGAGTTGGGAAATGACGTCGCAAACATCATTGAAGATTCCTTTCAAAAACTTTGAAGATTTTATGATTGCCAGATACGTTACAAATACGAACACATTGTGAAACCTTTTCAATCTTTGTTAAATTTTTTGGAAAATAAAAAAAAACATTGTGATGACGCAAAAAATAAGAAAAAGTGAAGACAAATATGTTTTAAATTATAATGTATAAGTTATATCTAGACATCCAATGTGGAATACAAGACCAGAGCAGTTTAGACTCTTTTACATTAAAGAGTTTGGTGGGCAAACACCCAACCCAAACTGTCCGCAATGGCGTTGAATCACGTACCAACATTGCACAGAACGCATTCCTTTCTATGTAAATTGGGGCTGTTTACTTTCAAGTATTTTTCAGCGAAAGTTTCGTAAGTTTTAGCATCCTAAATTTAGAAAATGTTCTGAAATAGCATTAAAAATTTCTAAATGCTTACTAAAACCTTTAAACAGCGAATTGAAAAAGCCGAAAATATCGATGTCTTCCCATGTAAACTACATAAATAGGATTTGTACGTCAAGCAGACACATTGATTGATTGATTGATTTAGCTTTATTTCAGTGACAAACAATAGGCCATCCAATTACACGAATTGAAATCAGTAATAATTACGTATAATTACACCACTTTTCACCAAGAGTCACTTCACTCCATTCTTACACTAACAACAAAACTATATACTTAATAATAAACATACAACTTATTCCTTAAGGATTCCAAATGTCGTTTCAAGATTTCAACCAGCTTAGGTAGAGATAGATCGGCATATGTCCATTTTCTTGGTAACCTATTCCACGCCAATGCCGCAGAGTGCTTAACAGACGATACACGTGATACGCTAACCTTTACTCTTGGGAATGAGCAGCTAGACTTATTATTAAAACTAAACCAGTTCTCCGTACCTGGCATTTTGTTATTTATACTTTTCCACACTACCTTGACTAATGCCATTTCTCTTCTTTCAAATATTGTATGTAGATCTGCTGGGACAAACATACTAATCTTGCCCATTTACTAACCATTTACTATTTTTAAGTACCATACTACTTATTGGGATTTTAAAACCTTTTTGTAAATACTATTTACAATGATAATGTTAGCATGTAATTGATTCAAGACATGAATGTCAGCTAAATTAATAGTTGGATGTTGGGTATCCAATATCAAAATTTTTAATTGCCGAGTCATTTCTAAACCCCTGGACCATGTTGGCTATTTTTTTATAACTTGCTCATAAATATAGAGTAAATCAATAGTTTCAGTTCAGTGTCCAACTGAGAACATTTTAGTTTTTATAATATAGCAATTAGGCGTTTAAAGTTCAGTTGTTTGATATGATCCGGTATAGTTTGGGTCGATGAATTTGCAGGTATTTGGTAGTCCTTCTAGTTTTCTTGATAAATTTTTTATTCATATTCATCATTCCACAATACAATGAGAAATAAATAATTTCTGAAAGTAAAAAGGTTAACTAACACGAGCCATCTTAGAACAGCCCACACCACGGGAAAACCAAAGCTGGTAAGTGGTGAATCAAGTTTGTCGAAAGTCAAAGCAAATTTTAGCCGACCATAAAGTAACATGACTTACCCGCTTTGGTTTTCTAGTGGCCCACACTACAGTGCAGTCAGACTACGTCTTTCCCAGGCTGACCAGATTTTTGCCTGGCAAAAAGGGGACACTCCACCATCTTGGTGGGGGAGGGGAGTGGGGAACAAAAATAAATATAAAATAAATATGGGTCCTGAAAAAAACCAGAAAAAGTCACTGAAAAAACATTTGGTGACAAAAATAGTTGTACCTAAGTATAGTAGACACTTTACATGTTTAGTAAATCTAATTCAGCAGTGTATATCCAGAGCCGAGTTTCGGGGAAAGTTGAAATTCATGTAGAAATATATTTATGCCCAGGGGGTGCTAATTCGCTCTAAGCGCAGAAATTTAAGCATTTTTGTCGAAAATGAGCCAAAAATGTTCTAAAAATACAAGTACATAATCGAGCGAAATTTTTTGCAATTTTGAGAAATAAGATATTTTTTGTTATAAATATGATAAAATCTAGTGTTGTTTGCCAAATATGTAGGGAGTGCCTTATAGCACCATATCACCCTTTAAATACGTCCCTATTTATAACTCAGCAAAAATTAGAACTTTTTCGTCAATTGCGTAAAATGGAATTTGATTACCTAAAATAAAAGGACGCGAAGTATGAAAATTAAATGATATCTAATTTTTTTGGTTTTGCGAGGCCCTGGAAATACCAGTTTTGCTCCCTAAAAAGGGCCCTGTTTTAGTATTTATCCATAACAAATTAACAGAAAAACGCATGTAACTGCAATGGAACTGGTCCAATGACATAAAACTAACTAACCTTAACAGGATTTGATAAGTCTTCTGTGTAGTCAATCAAGAGTCAGAAGCGCCCGCTTAAGCTATCACATAATCATAAAATCACATAATTCGCGCGAAGCGCAAAAAGAAAATGTATTTTCGGGGTTTATATCAATGTATATAAAAAAGTAACATCTTTGAAAAGGGGACACTTTCGTCAAAAAGGGGACATTTCTGGGACACGGGGACGCTTGTCCAAAAAGGGGACAATCCCCTTCAAAAGGGGACGTCTGGTCAGTCTGGGCCTTTCCTGTCTCAACGTTACGCGCCAACATCAAAAAGAATTGTATCTTAGAATTTTCAGTTTGTGTGTACTTTCATTTTTGTCATTCAACTTCAACTTCAATTTTAGTCTTAATTAAGTTTGAAGTTTAAGTTTACAACGACGGATAACGACAGAAATTTTTGTGATCTAAATTCTGGACACAGAAAAGAGGTATGGAGTATGGACTGTTTTCTATAATATAGCTTTTCTTCAACATTGCTATTATTATTAGAGTCTCAACGAGTCTATGCTAAATGCTATCACTTAATCTAAAGACGTGGCGAACCTGTCAGCTAAATGTCATTTTTAATTAAATTCACTCATGAGTTGTCAAGAAACCATCAAAGTTAATTAATTTTATTCCAGCGTCCAGCTTTATTAATAAACTTTGATGGTTTCTTGACAGCTCATGAGTGAATTTAATTAAAAATGACATTTATTTTGAGTTGTCAAGAAACCATCAAAGTTAATTAATTTTATTCCAGCGTCCAGCTTTATTAATAAACTTTGATGGTTTCTTGACAGCTCATGAGTGAATTTAATTAAAAATGACATTTATCTGACAGGTTCGCCACGGCCACGCCTTTAGATTAAGAGATAGCATATACTCGTCGAGAGTTGAGACTCTATACCACAATCGACCGAAACGTGAATTTCACATTTTATTGTATGTAATTGCCATCAAAAAGCAAAATAATAATTGCACTGCTAGTAGATTGCGGGTAATATTATAATATGTAACCCTTCCATCATCGACTGACGGTTGGACTGGACATAACGTTTATTTAAATTATCATTTTTGATTATAAATCGGTTTTGCATTTTTCAGAATTATTACATCATAATCAGTAATTTATACTGATTCTGAGATTGGTGTCGAGATTATCGGGATAGTTGTCTCTAGTTTTATGATTTACAATCATTGATTTCAGAAAAGCTGGTTTACTTGACTGTAATGGAACAAAAAAGTACTGAAATTAGTGCCAATGCCAAATCTGACCTGGAAACGAAAGAAGACGACGATGACAGTACTCAGTACATGTATAGAAAAAATCCATTGGAAATAAGTGTGGTAACTTTTTTAATAACTATTTAATAATCACTATTTTTCCTATTTTGTATTTATAATATAATGTTAAACGAGGTAATCATAAAATATAATTAAACAATCATATTGAATATACAATGTTCGTATTCAATTTGCAGATTCATCAGATGTGTGCTTGAATATTTAAATTTCGAAGATACCAAAAACTGTCGATTAATTAGTAAAGAATGGAGCTCAGTTGGATTGCTGAATCTGAAAGTTCGTTCAAAAATTGTGTTAGCAAAAGGTCGATTCCAAGGCAAATATTATGCCCGGACTCCTGCCTCCTTCAGGAAATTATTTCCTGAATCTGAAGAAAGTCTCCCTTTTACTGCCTTCAAGATTACCAGCTTTAACGAGTGTCCGATGAAAGGGAAGTGGAGCGTCACTGAATTAAATAATTTCTTCGAAATTCAGAAGAATAATATCAGAGAATTGGAACTACAAAATGTCTACATAACATGCAAACAAGGAATAAGTGGCGATGGTTTTGATATTGGTCCATGGATAGCGGATTTACCAATGATCAAACCAGATACAAAATTTAACACAAAATTATCTATTTCTTGTGACAAGGGTATACGTTTTGCGGTTAAATTGTCTTCCCTAGTTAATATTAAAGAAATTGAGCTAGAAAAATGCAAAGTGTATCTCGAAGAGGATTTAAAAATTTGTCCCATAGGATTAAAGCTATTCAATGTCCAGTTTCTGAGAAATGAAACGAGACTTCTTGACATTTGTCTCAATGATGTGGCTGATTTGTCTCTAGTGCAGAAATTGCAATTGTATTGTGATCCTGAAGTTGTGCCCAACAATGACTTAAATGCCCTTGATGATGAGTTTAGGGATCCGCCTGTGGATGAAAACAAATATAAGGATACATATCTTTCTTTCAACATGAGGGCAAGCGATTTTTCCTTGGAATACTTTTACTTCCATAATGTTAAGCTTAATAGAAAAATTAAGTTTGATAAGAAGCCTTATTGCAGTGAACCATTATTATAGAGAGAAACGTAAAAATTAGGGAACTTTATTTTGATGTTACCTACTTCTCAGAGTAGCTATCCAAGAGCTAATTTCTTTACCCTGCCACAATCTTTAAGAAAACTTTCTACCGCCAGGTATCTCCTAATACTAACGCGATTTGCAATAACTCAGTAGTCCTACCTAATCTCGAACCATTGTACTTGAATATGGATATTAGTTCGGTGCTTCCTCATTTTCCAATTGTCCCTTAGTTGACATACAATTTGACTGAAATGATGGTCTCATACTAGACTTGGATTTCATTCCTAAAACTGTCAAAAATCTTAAACTAACGCAAGTCAAAGTTTGCCAGAAGAAGAATGGTGAACCTTTATGCCTTGAGAAGCTTTTTTTAGATTACAGTCTTAGTGACTTAGAGCAAGCTATTACTTTGTTTAAGACAAATATTTTAGTATTAAAATGCCGAGTTGTTATTTGCAATCGTTACAAAGATGTTAAAGGTTTTATAAAAAATTTGAAGAGCCACAAGAGTTGTCTAGCAGGCATCAAAAATTTTCGGCAACACGGCAACCAGGTTGCCCTGAAAATCGGATTATGCTCCGCCCAGAGGGCGTAGCTAAGGTGATTATTGGCTCCGCCCCCCATACCACGCCCTCTTGGGCGGGGCTAAACCTGGAAATCGTGAAGTAGGCGAAGTTTGTTGCCCTGGAAAAAAAATTTCTCGATGCCTGTTGTCTAGACTCGGCAACGTTTTTACATTTGGTACGTACTTGGTTTTTTACTTCAGAAGAGAACTCAGTCATAATGAAATCTATCCTAAAGGTTTGGTTGACAGGGAATCGAATTGTTACGTCTTTGAAAATCAAAAGGGCTGAGCCATTAGCACAGTTGAGTACTTTAAATGCAACAGGTCGGACCTAATGAAAATGTGTAGAGGTATATTTATTTGACTGTAGTATGTCTTCCAGAAAATTGTTAATTTTGCAATAATGTACCCAAGAATTAGCAAAAATGAAATCCAAGTATTTGCTTATAACTAAAATTAAAAATGTTATAATTATATTTAAGTCAAAAACCATCTTTGGATATTTGTTATACTTAATTAAGCTTTTGGTTATTTATTTATAATTTAAAATTGGAAACAGTTGTGTTGTAAGTACAGTAGATAACAAGGAACGTAGACTGTTGTCATGGCTCCCTACCAGGTACATCCTTAGACGGGGTCAAATGCCACTCAAACCCCGGAGTAGGGAAATGCGTGCAAACAAATTAAATCAGGAGTAGGGAACTGCACGTAAAGCAATTACACGCATAGTTATAGCAGTATAATTTAAGATATGTTTGGTTTGAAAACTTGAACAAGTGGTTTTGTAAAATCGTAGAGCGGGATCCTTGTCCTTTACAGCAATAATAGCCATGTCCTAGGCTAATGATTTGGGAAGGTTCATTCGTTTTAAAATTTCGCGATTGTTCCACGAGCACTCACAACTATTCCGATAAAATAGTTTATTGAATATTTGTTATGTAGACAATCCTAATAGTGTGCTACCTGATTATGAAAATAAAAAACACATTTTTCAAATAATACCAATATGCCTATTCATAATTTCATATGCAATTTTCATAATTGAGTTTTAAGGTCGCTTCCCATTTCCACGAGCACTCACAACTATTCCGATAAAATAGTTTATTGAATATTTGTTATGTAGACAATCCTAATAGTGTGCTACCTGATTATTCAGGGCACGGATAATTAATTTTTCAAAAACCTTAAAATAATTAATTAATAATTATCAATAAAATGGGGAAATAATTATTAAATAATTTTTTTGAAATGCAAATATGAACATTTAATTGGCTGATATTCAATACATTTTGAGGATCAAAATACAGTTTACTCTTTCTTAATTATTTTTCAATGATTATTCACACTTTAGACAACTCAAAATGTGACACAAGAGTCATTTCAAGGTTTTCAGGCGTCATGGATTGCCTAAATGAACTCAAAATGGCCTTTTGAATGCTAAAACTTCTTTCTGCGTCCACCGAGGTAATAGGAGCGAATTTTAATGCGCATGTTTGAGCTGGACTTAATGATATATTTTGATCACAATCGGTAGCTCCGTTTAAAATTCCGGATATATTTTTTAGCACTAAATAGCCTTCATTTTTCTCCAATACTTTCGTCATTTTAGTTGAAATGAGTTTAGCCACATCTCCATTAGTATTTTCTAATTTTTCTTTGACAGCAGTAACAATATTTAAGGAATCCGAGAGCGAAAGATATTTCTCTTGAATTTCCTTCAAAGAATCAGCCAGGAAAGTAAAATTGCAGGAAATATAAGACAATTGTTGTAGTAGTCTATGTTTAACTAACAATTGTTTGCCAATTTCAATGCATTTTGCATCGCTGCTGCGAAATGTATCAACGACTTGACGAACCTTTTCGATATTATTAGCATAAAACTCGACAGCACACAACCAAGTCCCCCACCGAGTAATGACTGGCTCAGGGGGTAGAGGTAAATCAGGGAAAAGTTCTTTGTACTTTAATATTCTGGATGGGGCTTTTCGAAATATGGCTTTCATGCATCCAACAAGTTTGTCCACATTTGGATAATTACTACGGACCTCTTCAGCTACAAGATTTAGCCCATGTGCCAAGCAAGTTACATGAATCAGATTAGGATACGTGTGTTGTAAATTCTTCCCCGCCTTCTTCATGTATGGAACACCGTCAGTCACGAATAGTAAAAATTTAGAATTCACCATATTTTGCGTTGAATTGGGCCATAGCAATGCTATAACAAATAAAAAAAAATTAAATAACGTTATAATATAATTATTCAAATCTCACATGGAAGTTAAAAGTTATAAAAAGTTACGAAATTAAATTACCTAATGCATCTAAAATAAGCTGAGTTACTGTTGAATTGTTTGTTTTTTCTAGTTGTTTACACATTAATAAATGTGAATCCGTGGCTTTGTCCTTAATTAATCCTCCTACTAATACGTTAGCCATGTAACGTCCTGTGGCATCCGTAGTTTCATCAACGGAAATCCAAACCGGCAAGTTACCAATTGAGCGCCGAATATTTTCAAGAGCCTTAGTTAAACGAACATTTTAAACAATGTTTAGCAATAGAAATTTGAACTGAAAAAGATTGAACTTACATTTGAATAGGTAGTTTTTAAATAGTTCTTTCTCAAAGTTGATTCATCCGGGACTGATTGTTTGGTATACTTTTCAAGAAAATTCTTAAAATGTTCGTTCCTCAGCTTGTTCTAAGGGATATCAGCAGCCACAAATGCTTGACACATGTCCGTATAAAATTGATTCTTTGGGGTTAGGTCTGTGTCTGTTAAAAATATTTGTCTTTCAGGTTTATTGGTGTGTCTGACGAAGTTTTTAATATGAGCTGCAGTGGATATGTGTTGCCTTAGGTCACAAATTTGTTTAAATTCGAAAGTTTTTGAGCATGGCTGCAATAAAATAATTTGAAATAAACGAACTTAATTAAATCACCATAAAATAGCATTGGGCTAACATCTTTGGTTTTCTATAGCATTAACGAAGTACATATTACGATCAATAATCACCTGACAATAGAATTTGTTGTCAATTAGGCTGAAGTTGTTCTTTTCAGTAGGAATTCTGTCCAACCAGCCCCGATGAAGAGCAATACGCGTCCGTTTTATTTTTCCCATTTTAAGTTAGTGGATTCATAAAATTTGGAAAAAATGTCCACCGTTTTTTTCGACATTCAATAATGATGTCGATGTCTATTAACCATTGCGCGCGAGTGTTACCTAGTCCTTGAACTTGTCTCAGGTGAACTATTTCTTTAGTATTATGAAATTATGATTTTATGATTATGATATTATTATGAATATGTGCATATGTAGTAAAAAATGATAAATAATTTGCATAATGTTTCATATTTTCCAAAATAATTACAAAATAATTATTTATAGCTCAAATAATTAATAATTATAATTAATTATTCACAATAGTGAAATAATTAAAAATAATTAAAAAAATTTTTTTTTAATCGACTTGTAAGGACATGAAACGTAAACACCCAGAAGCTTAGAGTCATAACTTCGACACCGAAAAAGTTAGAAATACGTAATTATCCGGGCCCTGCGTGATTATGAAAATAAAAAACACATTTTTCAAATAATACCAATATGCCTATTCATAATTTCATATGCAATTTTCATAATTGAGTTTTAAGGTCGCTTCCCA
>JABASH010005594.1:0-11840 GCA_019776445.1 Tomocerus maximus | reverse complement strand
GTATCATTGAAAATTGGCAAAACTTTCATCTCATCTTTAGATTCACCAAAATATAATAACTAGCAAATAAATTGACATTAACTAGCAATAGAATAGTAGTATATTACAACGTGCACGTCTTATAAATGTTCTGTCAGTTAATAAAAGTGAAACAAAGTGCTGAAGCACTGAATCCTATCTCTCTGTAGTGTCTGTAGTGGCGTGCTGCTTGTTAGTTCGTTTATGTATTCGATATTCGTGGAAAGAATTTCATGGGCAAGCTTAAAAGCAAACGGTTTTGTCAGACAGACACTCGTTACACGAAAAAGTGCAAAGTGGCCACTGACTAAAAGAAGAGAGCCAACGAAAATGGGAGCAAAGTGAGGGAAAATAGAAGGAAGTATTCATAAAACACTGTCAAAATTGATGATCTTGAAGCACGAGGGTCCAAATCGTTGAATTTTATTACTTCTTAGTGACCGTACCAACAAAAAGTGAAGCGGTAGTACTGCAGGCTCTGCTCTGGGGTAAATAGATCAAGTTTTTCATGCTTTGGAGTTTAAGTTGATTCGTTAAAGAAATATCGTTTAATGTTTTTATTTCTCGATAGTTTAGAGGTAAAATATTAAAGTCAACTGATATATTATAATGTCTTGCGTAGAATAATCTCGTAGCTCCTGAAAATCGACGATAATGTCTAAATCCGCGTGGCTGGATAAACCCATCCGTGGAGTTCTACTGGACATATCTGGAGTTCTGAGAGACGGAGATGTAGCTATTGATGGTTCCGTCGACGCTTTTAAAAAGTTTGTTTTGCTTTTGCTGTTCTCATAATTATAATAGGCACTACAAATACGGGGATAAAGGAATTTGAAATAAATTGTCCAAATACTTTCAGATTGAAGAATTCACCAATACCAGTGCGACTTGTTACAAATGAGACTCAGGTGACAGTTGGGTCGTCTCTGGAAAAACTGCATCATTTGGGATATTCAAGTGTCACAGTTAACGATATAAATGCCCCTGCTCCTGCTTTGGCAAGACTATTAAAAAAGGAAGGCCTTCGTCCACATCTTCTAGTACATCCTCAGGTAGCATATTAGAAAGCGATATAAACTACACAATGCATAAATCTGAGACTCCCCCAAGAGAAATTTATGGATTTTATTTACAGCTTTTACCAGAATTTGCGGAAATAGATCAATCAGATCCTAATTGTGTGGTTCTAGGGGACGCAGCGGATTATTTCACCTACACAGCAATGAATGAAGCTTTTAGAATTCTGCTAAAACTAAAAGATTCAAATCCTAGATTTTTTACATTAGGGAAAGGGTAATTAATAATTTGAAAGTAAAGCGTTTTAATTGCATGCATCTTTTGGTCGTATCCATAATATTCAGTTACCTATTATCAATTAGCTTCCTCTAACTAAGAATGTTTCTTTTCTATTAAAGCCGTTATTACAAAGACGACGGAGGGTTGTGCTTAGACGTTGGACCATTTGCTGCTGCTCTTGAGTATGCCACAGATATAAAATCGGAATTAATTGGCAAGCCATCGTCACTATTTTTTCAATCTGCCTTAACTGAATTGGGTCTTGAAGCAAAAGATGTAAGTTTCGTTCATGCGGTTTACATCTATGCAATTTGAGTTTTTAATTAATCCAGAACCGGGGACTAATTTTGTAGGTTGTAATGGTTGGCGATGATATTATCGGGGATGTTGGGGGTGCCCAGACTGCTGGTATGAGAGGAGTTTTAGTAAAAACGGGTAAATTCAGACCGTCCGACGAATCCCACCCACAAGTAACACCAGATGCAATAGTAAATAATTTAGCTCAAGCTGTGGATCTCATACTTGGCTAATGTGATTGTTATACTACCGCTGTGCTACGTATAAATTCCTACAATTGGAGTATATTATGATGAATCTGATTAAATAAATTCATTTCAAAAAATATTTCATAGTTATCAAATTATTAGCTTCAAACATTTAAAATACAATTATTAGGCAAATGCAAACTGAACCCAATTATAGTGTATGTATGTAGGTAGTTACTAATTCTAAGTATTTGGATAATGTTCCCAGTTTCCTTCTACCCGTCATCAATAACAGAAACATTTATTTTAATTAGCGTTTGTTACGTTATCTAATGTTCCATATAATATTATGTGGCAAAGACTGCAGGGAATTGATTTGAGCATTTAAGCCGTTTCTAATTTTTAATAGTTATTTCATTTGCTACTGATGAAAATATTGGTGGCTACTGGCTACTGTCGATTACCATGCAATTTGAGTAAGTACAACTTCACTACATTTAGATCGAATGATCTCATGTTTTCTAGTACAAAACCCCATCATTCAGAAATCCAGAAATTGAAAAGTGTCAAGTGCGTGCATACTCTTTTTGACTAATTGTAATTTCTGGGTACTTTTTCAATTGCATTTTGTTTGTAACATTTCATGAATGCCTAAATATATTACACATTGATATTATATATTGATAGTCTATTTCATGTTCGTATTGTATGTTAAGGAATTTGTTTTTATTTTGTAAGTTTCTTCGTGGATTCTCATTTTTTAACATAAATACTAGATGTGGGGTTGGTTAACTAGTGTGTTTATCCATTAACTATCTGCATACCTATTTAGGACCTCACTTGACTACATCGTCGCAGCAAAAGGTTTCTCATACCTGCAGGTTATTAGCTTTTGTTTGCAGTAAAAAGTATTAAAATTGGGCCTTTCGATGAAAATCCTTTTTGATTTGTTTGTTGCCCTATTTTCCTGAATTAAAGCTATACATTAATTCATAATTGTTTAATTGTGCTTTTTCATGATCTTTTAAGTCGGACCTTTTTTCATATTCCTAAAAATAATTGCGTGTACTATAAGACATAATTATCATAGGTGTTTAACGTCAATGAGTAAACGATCTTAAAAGTTACATACGTATACGGCAGGCTTTGAACTATTGTACAATTGATACAATACATGGTGGTGGGTAATACTGATGTAATATTATGTATAATGGTGTGGTGAGTATAAGGTAGTAAATAGCAGAGTAAATGGCAAAAATATAATAACGCTTAAATTTATACAATTTGCGTCTTTGACCATAGTTAACCACTAACCACATACTATTTACTTTATTGCATCAATAAAATCGCCATGGCTAGAGTATGCTAAGAGTGTCTGCAGTGCGTAATGGAAGACTCGTCATTGTTATAAAAAAGCATGGGATTCTCCTACAAATTGTATGATGGTCATTGCCATAAAAACTTGATTCTAGAAGATGTTTGCAATGTATCTTTGCAATCATTAGATTAGATGAGCTTCTCTTAGTTACGACTTTGTTGTTTAAAACGGAGTAATTGTTATAAAAAGGCTAGTTGAGACACTTATTTGGGCAACTCCTGTAAATGAGAGTTAATTACTTTTAAAAATACTGGAATTACCAAATAACTTGCTATAACGTAATTCACACTTTAGGCTCAGAACTCGCAAAACATTCTCTGCAGACAATTAGTGTTAAATATCCTACTTATCATGCGCTACGCTATGGAAGTTAGTTAAATGGACAAAAACTGATATAAAGATATGAGAAGTTATAGGAATGGTCATTAAAAGCATATCTTGTTTTTACCAAAAGAAGATAACTTGTAAAAGCTCATTCGTTGAATGCATAGACACTTTGTACATTGGGCTTGATTGAACAACAACCACGTTTACAGAATACAGAACCGAGTTTCGCGGATGGTTGAAAATTTATAGAGCAGAATCATGAAACATCCAGACCTAAATGTGCAAATTGACTATAAATACCCTAAAATAACATAATCGCGCAAATCTCAGAAAAAAATCTTCCCTTTCTTGGATTTCAAAAGGGAATTCACTCCTAAACCCCCCTCCATGCATCCTTGACTGCCCTGTAAAATAATTATCTAATCTAAGTATTAACAAATATAACATTCATTTGGTTCAGAAGCCTCTGAATAGGCAATATGTAATCCATGTATTATATAAGCCCAATAAACAAACGGAAACACAGGTGGAATGAACAAACAAAAGCATAGGTGGGTGATGTTATGATGTTTTCTAATGCTAGTAATCTAACAATTTGGAGTACAATGTGCAATTGGTAATAGATAATACTTTTATCATCATTTAAATAGTGACAGTGAGGAAAACCCCCACCAATCTGTCTAAAGACACGAATTCATTACTCAAATATGTTTTGTGATTAAGATTTCAGTCGATATGTATAGCTAGTCCGGCTCAGAGATGAATTCTCATCCTACTCTTAAAAGGTGACCACTATTTTTGAATGAATGGTCAGCAAATTTACTAGCATTCTTTAAATAGGAATAACTCCACATGATGGCAAACATCTATTTATCGGGAACATTTCCCTCATTTACTTTAGCAGAATATAATATTATGTGCTGAGGTTGAGACTAGAATTACCTAAGCTAATCCGTTGAATATTTTTGTTGTCTATAGATGCTTAACGACCTCTGCAATGAAGAATGATTTGTGGAAAATAAAGACATTTATTTTCTAAACTATGCCTATAATAACATAACCAATATCATAACAAATATTCTGCATAGATACATTTCTATGGTTGAGTGAGACTAGTTGAGACTATCTGTACTGTAGATGCAGTTTGAAACAGAGAGCAGTACCTTAAAACCAGATTCAATTCACCAGGGTAAACTATTGTTTCACCCATGTCGTTTATGCGAAAAATCAATAGTTCGTCCCTAGGGTGCACTAAAACGATGGGGTGATCTATTAATTCGAGGATATGAAGTTTATTTCAAGCCATTCCTATTACATATCATTTTGAGAAATATGGAGGAGCTTTTTAGGAGTCCCTGTAATAATGATAGACAAACATTTACATTTCACAAGTAATTTATATAGATAACCCAAGCTATTTATCTAGTTGACCATTATGAGTTATTTAGGGTTTACTTAAATATAATTTATATAAACGAGCTTGATTGCAAGACAAATATTTACCTGAATTGAGTTGGCTTTCCAGCTCACACTTGTTATAGTTTCCATTGTCGTATCGAACTACGTGATACATTATACTCTGCTCCGGCTTTGTGTATAGAGTTTGCTTCCTAAACAGAAATTTTCTTGAGCTCAACTTAATACTATCATTGTTATCTTATATTTTATCCCCAATACATTTACCTACCATTTATATTAGAGCGTGAATTATTTCGAGGGGGCGAACTATTTTTTCAAGAAGTTTGTAAACGTGAAAAAATAATACGAGGGGAGTGAATTGAATTGGGTTTTACGGTTTAGGTATCTCTTCATTTTAAGCATCGCCATTTGTCTGTAGACTTCATTGGGTATTTGAGGTACCTATACTGAAAGTAGCCTGCAGAAGTCAATTCTTTTGTAATTGTCAATTCCGTGATGGATAAAGGAGACCTCAGAAGAGTGTACTTCATTACAAATGGCAATCCATTGGTATATATCACATTTCCAAGAATTACTGTCTAGTCTATGCTGGCGATGCTGGTCTACTGAACCATCACGATGAAAGAAACATGAGACGTTTCTTGCACTAAAATAATTGGGTAAAATATTTACAGCTTATGCTTTGCAAAGTTCCAACTCCTGGATGGAAAATACATGCAAATTAATGCTTGTTATAATACATGCAGTGTAACAGAAAACAAACTGCTGCTAAGGGATGTTTTCTAGCAAGTAATAATAATAACCACAGTGAAAAGTAATTATTACCACTTGCTTGCTTTCCATGCCATATATTGGTATTTCGTAGAGAGCATAAATAATTTTTTTCCAGTTAAACTTGAGCTAAGACAGTTGACTCATATAATGACTTGACGATTAATGCAATCAATAACGCTTAAAATGCGAAGCAGTACTATGGTGGTTTGGGTTCACATGTTATTATTGGTGAAATGTTAAATAAGTTATGTGCATACAAGTAAATGTTCAGACAAGTGAAGTTAAATTTTCAATCGACTGAAAATAAATTCCTACTTACTGCAAATCTGGTTGAGAATAACATCGAACGCTGCTGGGACATCGAAGGAAAATCAGAACGGCGATAATGCACAGATACCCTGGGGTAGGTATATCTTTATATAGATATTTATTCCATTATATCTTTTCCATAGTGTTGCTTTTTACCATTGACTTAATGCTTCTGCCTAACATGGGTGTCAAAGTGTCAATGCATCTGCTCATGTGTTATTGTTCCTCTTTAAAGGACGTGATTATGATTTAGTACGTGACTTAAGTAATTAACAACGGACTTTGATTTTATGGCTATTTGTTTTAGCTTCCTTCTTACTCTATTTCATCTTGTATATGTAACTGGCATAGGAAGATCCCAAATACAATTGCACACCATGGTATTGCGATATTCTATAAACTAATGGCATGTTTTTCGATATTTTACGAGCCCTAGAACTACAGATGCCTCTAAATGACATGTTATCCTCAGTGGTGCATTAAACCACTGGTGGACAAAACGGTCAAAGTCAAAAAAGGTTGTTGGTATTCTTCCTGTTTTAAAGGTCAATAATGTCTCATTTTTTCAAAAAAATAACAGAAAGGAATGATCACCTGGTACAGACACAGCGTTAACATTGGCACAGAAAGCAACGAAAGGCGACAGTTTAAAAATGAAAATTATTTGATGAATACTCACTGGACTGTATTAATTTAAGTCCCAGAGCAGACCATGAATAAGGGTAGGTACCTACGTAATAAATTCCCATCTGTATAATGTAAATATAATTATATATTCCCCCATGTCAAACCTTCGGTGAAATTTTCTCCCATGAAAAAAGTTTAGGATCAGTTCTATACCTTATAATTCGAAAAGTATGAAGCTACCTAGCCTACAAGGTTGCTTATTGGTCAAAGTGAGATGTGGAGGAATTCTGGTTATCTGTACTAGTCATTAAATCTTCTCTTTTGCAAATTCTGGCTGTAAAATGATATTTAAACGTTATTTAGTTACACTTGTCATGATATTAAACTCCTTTTACATGAAAAACATGCCATTTTATCAGATTTAATTTCAAAAGATATTTGTATTCTAGAAAATTGATGGTTATACTCGTCATTAAAATGAGTTTAATTTCATGATTTTCACCTTTACTAGTAACTAACGTTTAATCATTAATTTTAGAGCAGTGATGGTAAATGAAAATATTTAAGACCATTATCAATTATTTGTAACCAGAATTCTTCAGTAGGCCAAACCATCCGCTCGATACCCCAGTTCCCAGAAGCCAGTGATGCTTACGCTACTTAAAATCGAAAAAGTTTTCAAAATAAAAATCTGGGTGGTTCAATAAGCTAGAATATTTAGAAGAGGCAAAAAATGGACAGTATTACATCTAGTGTGAGTGTATTGTTATAGAACACCCTTAAAGATCTAATATAATGGCATTATGACATTAAGAGTGACGCTGGCACTATTTGCTGACATAGAACGAGACGAGATCCTATTCTATTAAATAATTTCAATCATTTGTTTCCTAAACTTTGAATGGGACGACATTTTTGGGGAAATATGTAAAAGGATTATTTTTGGGCATTTGGTCGAGATAAATGGGTCTAGAGACTCTGAGCTGGGTTAGGCCGATGGATATTACCCAGCATTAGTTAACCAGCGTTGGACAAGGTTTTGTGTAGATTGAATGTTGAAAGGTCTTAGTCGAGTTGGAGATGCAAAACCCATTTACGGCTAGATTGTTCATTCTACACCCTGACATGACAGTTATATGATATCAAAGCTCAGGAGAAACAGTTTGTTGTGCAATACGTAAGAAATACGATGCCAGTTTCGCCCGTTTAATGTTAAGCATTGCTTGGCTAATGAATCGTTTAGAGAGTACACCAAGAAAGCAATAAATATAGGAAAGATATTTGTGTGTTCTGCTCTCGAAATGAAATGGTCAGTATTTAATAGTAGTCATAATAATATGTGAAGTGGCTTCACCGATATAATATCGAGAGTAATTTTTTAAGTAGATAAGAGGGCTAGGTATGACATTTGTGGTATATGCCAATACTATATGCTAGTAACAGTTTGAATACTGATAAAGAGAGTTTTGATTGAGTCTTGGTGAGCATAGGGATAATATATTTGTGTGTGATTGTGTGATGAGTTGGTTTTAGAGTGAGTCATCTAATGTCATATCAGAGTAATCTCAATGTTAATTCTATTAGCCACTTGAAGCTTCACAGTTTTACATAAGTGTACATTATAACAAATAATAAAATAATAACCAAAATCCAACTGGAAGACCTATCAATAGTAATACTAATACAACCCGTCTTTCCAAAAGTACCTAGATACAGAGCATCAGATAGTGTTCGACGTATACTAAATAGACTTTAGAGCATTGCAATCAGCAACACTTTACTTGTCGAGTTTTCTTATATGATATGACTCAATGTGATCGTTAACACCACTAGTCAGAATTAACATAGCCACAGTATGTGGCCAGCACAGACCAAGTCATGACAGTTTCATCCAGCATCCAGTAAACCAGTTATTACTTCGTCTCCGTTTCCTTATCATCATTCAGTTGCTCGACCGTATTCATACATAATATTAAACTTTGACTGCTTCAATAAATACCCACATTCTAGCTCTTTTCTTCACTTGGCTTATTGTGTCTAAATTTAATAGTGATATTCTTACTCATAGCTACTAACATCAAAGTTTTACGACTGGATTGATTGATTCCATGTTTTAGCTACCAAGCTTTTCACAACTCTGACAAACATATACCTACCGTTTACATGCAGTTCAGCAGTTAAAATATTACTAGACTAAAAGCTCCATTGTAGAGTTACATTGATGATAAACGCATCTTATCGAAAATATTCAAATTGCTCAAAATTAGAGTAATTTGTCACATCATTTCAACATGTCAGTGATTTCTTGTCTTAGATAATTCAGGCACACTAAGCTTATGAAATACTTATACACTGTGACCAATTTATAGTGCCCTTTATATTTTTAACAATTGATTGTCGTTTCGTTATGTGTGGAAGAAAACACTTGTGTACAGTTTAGACAGTCGCGAAATTTTCTATTTTCAACGAAGTTAAGTTCTAATTTAGTAACATTGCTCTAAGGAATAATATTTCATTTTCTGATGTGAACAATAGTGCTTAAGGACACAAATGTGCGACAAATGAGAATCATGCTACAAATTCATGAACAAGCACTATTTGTAGTTGACATACATTACTGTTAATTTTTAATTATTCACGAAAGTGTCACAAATACTTGCAAAATGCAGTGAAAAAGGAATAAATGGTCTAGTTTAACTGTAGACGAATCTTACAAATAAAGACGAAGAATAAAGAAGTAACATTAAGCCGAACTACTGTCCATTGAAAATAAACTTGGCAATTATTATTCAACATGGTAAGCACAACATCTCTTAATTGTTCAGAAATAGTAATAAAATCACAGACCTAAATAGTAAAGGCATGGCATCGGCATGGGTGTATATTTAAGTAGTAGAAATAAGTATATCGATTTAACTATTATACTAATTAAATGCATACTATTCGAACGCATAGTACTGCCTAATAAACTAAAGTTCTAGGTGCTCACATTATATTTAATATATATTATTGGTAAGCGTGTAGCAACTAACTTAGACGGGATGCAGACGTAGTAGGTACCCATTAACTAAATTTAAATTGTGTCCGTGTTTAAAACTTACAACGCATAATCTTAATATTTTCTATATAGTATGGCTTCATTAAGGTTCTGTTGTTCTTCTAATCTGACTTTTAACTTGTCTTCCTTTACCATTTGCAGGTATTGTAAAAATAAATGATCTCTAGTTGCGTTATATATCCCAAATTATCACTGTCGTATATTGATTTTGTAAAGTAGATATGTACAGATAGTCGCACAATTATTTCAACTATAAGTGTTTGTCAAATACGTTAAAAGTTAAGACCCTTTGTAAAACAGTGTCAAATCAGTAGGAAATACGGCTCATTCATGAATAAACAAATTTTCGTTTACTTACCTAATATATCGCTCATTTAAATATTCTGATAATTCATCTAAACCTACTGCGAAATTCGATCAAGCGTGTATTGGAAATCCTTCTTTTAGGCATGGAACTCATAGAAGTACAAGTCTAAGTATGTAACTATCTATATTATGTAGTATAGGTAATTATCATACGTAGAGATAAATATGAAATGGAGGACTGTACTATTAATGGTCTCATGGTCATGACGTAACTAAAGGTAGGTAGGCATCCATATATTAGACTGTTTATATGACTTATATGATATAACTGACTGCTAAGTTACAAATCTGCCTCGGGTTCCCCTGGCTTCTCTACTTAAATGAGAAACCTGTACTTATGTACTTTGAAATAATTTGTATTTTTACTTGTTTAATAGTGTCGAATTCAAAACGTTTAATAAAAAGTAAATTTTCCGAGAAAAATATATTTCATGTAAAATTTGGAATGAGTATCATGTCTACAGTTATATACTTAATTAGCTTTATTGCTGAACAACCATTTTGTTAATTAAATTGTTGCCCAGACATGTCATTACTGTTGCATAATGATCCTTTTTGAGAACAAGGAAGTCGTTATTATTGCATTTATTGTATTATCATTATAGCTTATCAGATTGCTAAACTGGCAGGTCGTTTCTGACAACAAAACCATTTAAACGATAACCTGACAAACATTTTTTTAAAATAAATTCTTTTTGAGATCGTTAGAGAAATTTTAATGCAAAAGAAATATTGTTGCGTCTACTTTTAAAACAACTTTAGCTCAATGATTTCTCACATTCCCACTTGTAAAATTATGGAATAACCTAACTAACATAATATTAGATAAACATGTCTAATCCTCATTGTTTAGATACAAAAGTTGTCCAATGTAATAATTCAACAAAGGCTAACTGAAATTATAATATCAAAACGGACAGCCATTTAGGCAGGAATTATTACAAAACTAAATTAGAGATAATATCAGTGAGAAAAGAAATCATGGGAAAAATAAAATTATGTTGTATCAAGATAATTACCTAAGTGATATTATTAGGACTGATGTCAGGTAGGCTGGTAGTTAGAGGTAAACATTCAAATTCAACTTTTTTTTCATTTTGGTTCAAAATTCGAGAATTTTGTGCCTAATGAATGTCAATGTACGCCTAGTGGCTCGGCTGGCTCTACAGCTGTACTTCCAGACGAAAAAATTGATATTTTAATTGTTTGTCCTGACTACCCGGCTACCCGATAACAGTCATCAGCTATAGTTAATTATCTTGATGTTGTATGTAGTAGAACTTGCAAATAATGCTGATTGTAATTATTTTTACACTTATTCGTTGGGGGAAACTTTTTTTAAAATACATTCTTTATGCTGTAAAAGACATACGAAGTTATGGAGAAAATACGGAGAAACTAAAAGTCACAATAACAACAGCATTCTGTGGTTACCTATAATTTTAAACTCTAACTTGATAATTAGTGCACAATGGAGAGCAGTATTAACTATGATCATGTATCAGAAATAGGATTAAATGTAAATTAATTGGAAAATTACCCTTGGATGGAGGAAATAAGAAACAATGAGGTATTTATTTTAGTTTGAGGTTTACTAAGTACTGGATTTTTGACTTAATTGAATTCATCCATTTACTCATAACGATTTCAAATGATAAGTATCAGAAAAAGTAGTCATAAGAAGGTATTATCAATGCAAATGTTTAGGGATTTCCTTCATCTTGATGTCAGGTTTGTATAATTGCAGTTGCAATAACCATATAGAAAGAAGTAATGACTGTCA
>JABASH010005593.1:0-11841 GCA_019776445.1 Tomocerus maximus | reverse complement strand
CAGATAAAGGAAAGGTGAATTTATATCCAGTTTTAACAGGCTTATGAGGGCTACTAATACACTAAAGCTGTCAGCCTGCCTTTCCAAGGAAGTATATACACTCGTGCCAATAGAGTGTTGCATGTTTTACTTTTACATTCGGCACTTTAGGGATGAGGCAGCTTTTTAAGGCATTTATGTAAATTAATCCTCCCATCCCACGGATGACATCCCCGTACTTATCACCGAGCCGAAATGTCACCCAGCAATCCCTAACCTTGACTATGGCAGGGACCGAACCCGAGAGCTCGGCAGTATAAGAGGTGCATGCTGGTAGATAAATAAATCCAACAAGATCTCTGAACTATCTTGTAAATAGATTATTAAACCCGAATACAAATACATAAATTAGAAGACTATGCTAAGTCTTGACGTGACTAGTGTAAGCTATTTTGTCTTTACTGGTGCAAAGAATAATCTGACACCTTTCCATAAATAGTCTGACAAGATCTTTGGAAGTGGCAGCAGCAGAGCAACCCATTGCATATTAAGTAGACGTTAGCAATGAATTAAAGCTTAATAGGTACATGGAAAGGACGACCAAGGTCAGGTAGCACTCGGTAGCAGTTCATAGTGTTTCGTACACGAAGAACTAGGTCAGTGATGAGTGTCTTGTAGATCAGTGTTTTGTATGCACATTGCTTCAATGCTTCATGATTATCTTCAGAATTAGTTAGGCATTTATTTGACTTGATGACTGGAGAGTAGAGCAAATGTTAGAAGAGTTGTGCACGGTCGGTTGGACGTTTGGAATCCTGAGTGTTTCCGACAACATCTCTAAACGTAATGGAGAAAGCGGAGAAAGTACAGCTGTGAATAGTATCCTAATTACAATGGATGCGTCATTAAGGCACTTTCTTCCTAGATTTATGGAGACAAGAATCGGTAGTTAAACCTATCTTCAGCCAACTCTCTCCTTCCAGCCCGACAGATCCACCTCCCTCCTTACAATTAACTACTTCCTACATGCTACACAATCAGCGTTTTTATGGCGCTATTACCAATACCATTACCATTATAATCCCAAGCCCTCTACTACCAAAATAAGCCATAAGCTACCATTTTTACTACAAACATACATGCTAAACTATTTTTAATGTATTTAAACAGAAATCTAAATCCGATTCCTTCCTCATTCATATCATCATTACCCTACCGTCAATTTAATTTTAATTTTGATGAAATTCCGAGAAAATTAGGCTTTATCTGAGTAACGCAAGATTACAAACGCATAGCCTACTATATTATTTCTTTCAAGCAATTTTGTCAATTACTGTAAGTATATAAAAATATTTATGGAGTTTTGGAGATCCTGGGGACCTATGCTGAAATAAGAATTCAATAACGGCTGAAAAACGACATTTCATACCCGACCCGAACCCAAGTAGCTTCAAAGTGCACTTTTTAAGTACAGACTAAAGATCAGTCGCTTCTGTACATTTTGTTCTCCTTAGTACAGTACATAGAAAAAGGAACAATTGACTAACTGCTCAGAATTTATACTACGTTATATTGCTTCTATTTTTAGTATCTATTGTCATTACATATCAAATTGCAACAATGATGTATGATAAATCTAACCTGTCCCAGGACAGACGGGCAGAGTTTAGCTGCGACACTAGCGAAAAGTATTTCTTTGACCTGGGGATCCATGTTGACAACTTCAAGGAAAGCTCCCCGCAGACCGCACTCACAAAGGAACCCTGTAACAAAACAAAATGTTTCAGAACTTTATTCCTTCTTTATTACCATTTCAGTATGAATACTATTCTTGTCTACTTGTACAACCTTGAGATATCAAAAAACAGCCACCAAAACTTCTAAGCTAACATAATTTACCATATTGCTACTGTACAGTGACAACTTTTGCCATCCAAGCCTAACCAAAGCTGGAACAATTATATTATACGTAGATTTCTGAGTCAATTTAATGAGCATGATATATTAGTTTAGTTGTGTATTAGATTAACCTAAGCTCTACTTTTATTTTCATTTCTTACTTCGTACTTGCGTACCCATTAGGTTGGTCTGAATCTGCCACAAGTCATTAAAATGGAATTAATTGGCAGAGTTTTAAAATGTCAGTACCACTTAGGGAGATTTCCATGAAAATGCCTCATCACATTTTATAGGTGATTCCACAGAGAAGTATGCATCTCATGATTATGTGGAACACGGTTGAAAGTACTAAAGAAAATGTCTACATACACTCGAGACCCCAAGCAAGCCTGATAGTTTCCGTTTCCAGGAACCACAACTCCAAATTCAGATGGAATATGAAGCTTTACTTTTAACTGACAAGACAGTTATTGGCACACTTACGCATAGCAACCTCAGTTATCTAAGAAAGGTATAATCATAACATTCTATTACTGCATAATATCTGACACTATAACTGTCCTTTCAGTCTCCATGTCTTCAACCCTGGAAATCAAACTAAACCCAACTCTTCTCTTTCCCCCAGATCACTAGTCTGGTGATTGCATGTAAGTAGAGACAAATGGACAGCAGAAACCATAAAAGGTCATAAAGGAAGGATTTACAGCATGGTTGAAGTAGGTATTCTGGATATGGTCAATGAAAGACTATCCTAACACGCGCTTTTAAAAGACTTACAGCCAAACTTATTATCTCTTGGCTCCTGGAAATTTTGCTAGCTACAAAGAAAGATTCTCCTCCTTTTTTATAAAATACTTTTTGTGCTATATAGAATCTCTTTCGTCCTCGTCTCACCAAGAAATTTTTGCTGACACTTTATTAACAACCTTGTTCTGTCTGACAATCTTCTGCTAGCATTTATTAACTTCAAGAGTACGCACGTTTTCCATATAGACTGCAGTCGTTTTGAGTTGAAAATAACGAAACTCATTTGATGCTATTTGTGTACCCAAATCAGAAAATCGTAAAATTTTCATTGCCATTTAGCCATAAAATACAAAATTAGCTCAAACCGAAGCAATTTAATAATTCGAAAATCCAAAAACTGCATATCATAGTTGTGAATGTATGAAAGTGTAACTAGAAAACATATTTCGATTTCCCGTTGCAGTCATCTAATGATGAGTAAACAGGAAAATTGGAGCTCCCGAATTGTTGAAAGAAAGAAACTTACCTTTAGATGTGGAGAAGAATGAGATCAACTCCATTCGGTCAAAAGGACTCCCCATCTCCCTCATAACTTTCTTGAAGGATAAAAACTTGTTGTCTTCATAGACATTATCCTGGTAGACCTGAACACAGAAATACTTTTCAGCTGTAGGCTTTTGATTACATAACATCAAACACAACACTTTAGCACTTCTGTGCGTACATCATTGCTATCACCAGCAAATACCAAGTGGTAATGGGAAGTTAGTATAGGTATTACTGTACAAGCTGTCTTCTGTAGCTTCTAGGATATACTACAGTATGTTACACAGACACAGATGCATAGAGGTGCTTTCTCTTTAGACACGCTAGTGCCAACTAAGACTTTCTTCTTTTAACGTCTTTGTCATTGGGTTAAGTTGAATGTCAACCCGAATTATTTCCTCGGGATCTATTCAGCTACTGATGATTTTGTGTAGACAGTGAAAGTTTCATGTGCATGAAATGAAAAGTCGGATGTCTCAATGTCAGCACATACTGTACACAGCAGGTCATTAGGACCCCAGGTCGTTACTCTGCAGGCTCCTGCTTTCTCCCGGACACATAGGTAATACTAGACTGGAATGTAATACTTTAGATAGAAAGGAGGCTAAAGTTTTTACGAACAAGGACAAACTATCCACCCGACTACTTTCCGAGTATATCGAGCGTTTTTATTGTGGTATTACACATCGTAAAATGTTCAATTATATTATGTCCTCCGCAACTCACATAGTTGCAAAAAAATATGGCACAAAAATAAAAGTTTTGTCATATAAAAGTAATGTGTGTCCTTCACATTGTTTATTAGCACCTGCATTTTTCTTCCACGATTTGTCAATGGTCATGTAATTTGATAATTTGTGTGTATGTTAGTGTATATACTAATATATATGGTGGTCATATTTACTTGGAGACTTTGTAGTGAATGTAATTGGCCCTGTCAAGTGTAAACTGTTAACTACTGATTACGTTTTGATCTTACACATTCCTTCCTTGAATTAGTTTAATCAAAAGTATTCGATCTTACCTCATCAGCAAGGAGAAACAACTTTTGCTTGTATGCGAATCTTATTATTTCTTCCATATTTGACCGGCTTAGCACGTGACCTAAGAAATGACATTATTTATGAAGGAAATGATAAGTACCTTAATAATTATTATAAATATATACAACGCCTATGAATACATAGAGAGGAAACTGGGACGCAAATGCATTGGCTGCTACCTATTTAATACATAGGCGACTGTCTGGCGGAGTGCGTACTTAATGCATGGCAAGTCATTTTTCTCTTTCCATGTTATTTGAAACTGTCGCATTTGACTGCTTTCTGTGCCGGTAATTACGGTGGATGTTCATTGTATTCATTTCTGTATATTTTTGTGAAACAATGAACCGGTTTTGTGCGTTTTACAAGATTCCGAGGAAAATAATCAACAAGAATGCCACTGAACTACCCGAAATTGTTCAGCTTAGCTGCATGTCCACCTGTACCAGCCAGCAGCCGCATCCACAAATACATTATTATTAGCGTGCGTTCCAGCTTTCACTCTCTGTATGTTTCATTGCTACCATTTTGATGAGATTCGAGCAAGAAATTATAGGTAGTGTAGAGTGCATTATAATTTACTCTAATCCATTTGGCAGCAGTGCTATTAAATTGACATGAGTTATATATGTTAATGCAATGTAGCTACCTTTTTGTAAATGTAAATAAGTTAGTTATAGCCGAGATTTCTAATTAAGCGTTTTTGTCTGTTTTCTGCGAACATGCAGCTTGAAGTAATTATATTTGCCCAGCTATTTGTACTTTACAGAAGGAATATAGTGTTATCACTTTGTAATAACTGGTGAGTGGTGATCTTCTTCCATGGGACCATGATTCATCAGAACACAAATGCGTTTCTAATTTTACAAATTATTTCACAGACTTCGTTAAATCTCATTTTGCGGTTAAAAGTTGGGATTTTGTTTGTTGTGGGTGACTAATTGTTGAGCAGTTGCATAAATTCCTAATTCTAATCCTCTAAGCTTTTGTCTGAATATTGTATGCCATATACTGGAAGATTTAAACCCGAGTTCAATCATACTGGCAATGTCCCTACTCCCTACAGACTTAAATCTAAATAAAGTATAAATAAATACCTGTGGGGTTTCCTGGATTAATTACAACGATGGCTCTTGGATTACAACTTCCACGGCCCTCTTTGATAGCTCGGTCCAATTCCTCGACATCTAGCCCCCAACATTTGTCCTCGTTCAAGTAGTAACCAATCTACAAACGGAAAATTCATTTTTATCACAGCGTATTGTCTGTTTATTTGTGAATAGGGATTTACGACACCAAAAGTACGGGTGCTATTTACTTAAAACTTTACATCAAGTGAACTAAATAGAACAAAGTAAAATCAAAACTAAGTAAGTGGGAAAACAACAATTCGGGAATTAATTGTACAGAAAATGGTATCTCACCTCAAGCATGTCATATTCCCCGAGAGTGGCAGAATACAGAGGATATTGTGGGATCGGAGTCATTACCCCTGCTTTTCTCTCCCGGTCATTCTCCCGGAACAGCTTCAAACATGCCTACATAATTAGACCAAATACTCTAGTAAATTGCTCTTTCGAATCGCTAAGTAAATTATTTAATAATGCTAATAACTACCCATAATTTAAACATTAACTCTGCTGTGTCCCGTCTAAGTAATTAAATAGGGCTATGCACCGTGAAAGTCTAGAAAAGATTTTCATTATAACCTCCCCACTTCATTATGGGAAAATGTTCGACAATTTTTAGAGTTTATTTCCAGATTATGCGGCATATGTCTTAGCAATTATTAGTTACAAAAATATTGCATGACTATATGAATTCAACAAAATACGGACATAAAATTAATTATTCGTTGATTCCTGGATACTCCTACTTGTAATAATTTGGCACTGGTATTCTTCTACTAAATGTTTATTTTAGTCTCTACTGTACAGGGCTACGGCTAGCCATTTATATTTAGTATATCTCAATCTCAACAGTCTATAGGATTTTTAGCTGTCTAGCTCCTAAACGGAAACAGCTATGGAAATTATGCGATCACTATTCGAAAGAAGACAAAATTTGCAACAAAATAGGCTATAAGAATATTTGTATTGTGTTCCATATCGAAAATCAAAATTTAGGGAGTCAAAGGCCTAACCTTTATATTTTTGACAATAGTTTCCAATCGATTCGCAAGCTGAATTGCTGGAGAGTTTCGGTCTTGGGGTCCAGTGCCCACTTTATACATTAAATCGCTGAAAGGGACGTTAAATATTCTGGAGATAACAACTTTTTAAGATTGATTATTAAAACTAAAACCAGCTGCAATGAAGCTCTTGTGCTTGATTTTGATTGAACGATGAAATTATTTGTCATGGGCTGCTCAGGATAACTGTTCCTTCTTTAGAAAATAATTCCTAACTTTCTCATGAGTTTAACACAAAAGTGGTCCTTGTTGGAACCCAAGAAAACTAACTAGATACCTCAGGAGCAAATCCTGCAAATCGGTGTTGAATTAGTTTCATACAGAGATGGGGAAAATTCATTGAAGACCGTGTATGAATGATTAATGATTTCACTTGAAAAATAAGGCCTAAGAATATGATATCTAAAATATTCTTTTTTCTTTGCCTAAACTCGGAACAACAAAATATTTCTTATATCTATTATTGTTATTTTTCTTCTCTTTCCAATGGTGTTCACCGTTTTTCAGTATTTCAGAGATATGCTTTACACCTGCACCAACTTTGGCTCTACACTATAAAAATTAGGATAATCACACGAAGACTATTTAGTACCCTTATAATACCAAATGTGATTTCATAGTTACCCGAATTCCTTCAGACGCTCCAGCGCACAAAACAATGTCATCTGCATTGGCACTGACGTTTTCATCCCTTCTTTCGATAAATTCAGCAGCGTGCTTCCGAATTATGCTCAAACCTTTGGAATCGCTGTAGGACCCTGTAATTATTTAATTAAACAAATATGACACAAGCATTCTTGTACTTCACTTTCAAGTTAACTTCTTTCTGAAAACGCACTCCGTCGTAAGGAGCAGTTACAATCAAAACAGTTATACTACTACAGTTATCCTGCACTTATTTTTTCAAATCAAAATTCCAAATTGAAAATATTGAAATTATTGGACTTCTTGTTGGAGCCCGTGGTACTATACCGAAATTGTTCTCTGAATTTATCAAGGAATTTAACCTTCCAAGTACCCTCATCCATGAAATCGTCCTCACTGTGATTCGTGGATCAATCAACATACTCCATTTCCACTTATACTTATTTCCATTTGCATTTAATGATAATGCATTTAATAATCAATAATCATGCATTTAACCGAATGAGATGAAAGAAAATATATTTACCAGCACTACCTCCTCGACATTCGTTCAGAATACTTTTAGCTTTTTCTTTGACATCTTCTGGAAAAAATGATTCTTCAATGAGATAGGGAAATGTCACCAAAGCTAAGACCTGTAGCAAAATTTAACAACATAATTTAAACACTTGATTCCACGCTCCACCCAAGACATCCATAGACTTATTATGTATTTTCTATTGTATCCCGTATTCTGACATTATGTAATGCAGATGCAGACTACTACAGTGCAGTGTAAAAATGATCACAAGTTCTCCACCCTGGATGTGTCAAAGGTGGGTAAGTATGTGTGTAATTTAAGGTTGGCTTTATAGGTAATGTCTGAGTTAGCTATATAGGCAAGGAATGTGATAGGTATAAATGAATTTTAGTTAAAAGGACAAATATAGTGGAGGTGAGGATTGAACTCAGGTCTTCTGCTATCCGTGCAGATATTCTTCCTCTCAACCTACTGTAAGGATAGGGAAGGAAGTTAGTTGTGGTCTTAGTTAGGGTAATTGTGTGTGTTCTGTGTATGTGTGTATGGGGAACAGAGAGACAGTGATTCAGCAATGACTACGAGCTTTTTTGTACTTTTTCAGTAGCAGGCTGAAGTGACCACCATTTCGCTTTCTACCATACCATTTTAGCCGCAAGGCAGTGGATTTTAGAATACCGAAGAAATAAAAATGAAATTTTAAAGTAAATTGTCTTACTTGTCGGACAAATGTCATTGGCTTCTGTCCCATGGCATGAGCATCGCCAAGATTCGCTTTTAAAACTTCTGTGAAGGGTTTAACAAGGCCCTAAAAATCAATACAATAATGATATGATGCAAGAAACTTCCTGCAAATGTCACTAATAAGCACAGAGAATCAGAGAAGACTCATTCTCCCATACGAATCATAAGTGTAGTAGGAGATGCCTGCAGGCAGCAGTCTTTCGAGTCATGCATGTTTTACTTATATGGTGAAATGGGTACAAAGAGATTTAAAAATGTGACTCTTTGTCTTTACAGTTCACAAACTAAACAAAATACACTCGATTTAACCAACCAGCAGACTGGCATCGGGGAACAATAGAACCCAACCGTCATATACTATTTCCACAATTTCAACTATCGATTCAAAACTCCAAGCACACGGCCATGCTTGCCTCCTTCTGCATCATCTTCAAATTTCTCTGAACTCAATTCATATACATCATTAAATGTGCACTTTGCTGCTGTAATTTTATTCTGCATCAGACCTCGGACCTAAATTAAATATTCTCGTATCATTTACTATAGCGCTATTTTGGTGAATGTCATGACCCAGGAATAGGATACGTCGAATTCGAATAATCTGAGCTGTGCCCCATTTTATATATCGGATTTCACTTATACTACTCTAGAGAGAGTTTGGAAAGTAAATGTTTTGAGTCGGTTTATGTTTTAACTCCAATTTATTCAAACTTCGATCTTGTTGGTTTATGATTCAATTTTTCAATTACTTTTGAAGAAGATGCTTCATACTAATCCTATTATCATTCCATAGAATTTTGTGAAAATATGTGACCTTTAAGAGGATTCCTGCTACAATGTACCTATTTTGGTATAAATTATATGCCTACTGTCAAGCTACTCATGTAAGCCCAGCCTTATTTAACTATGTCTGTGCAAGAAATGAAGAAAGCTTTAGTTCACATTAAACTCAACTCTAAGATGTCCCTGTCCCATAAACAATAAAATCTGGAGTAGAGAGAGCGAAAGAGTTCACCTGTTTTAATTCGTTTTCGATGGCTATGGCTCGAAGGATGACTGGTCCTCGAGCAGCGTACTCCATCGCTTTAAACGTTAAGATTAAAGGATTTGTATTCTGCAGATTCAATGTCTTCCCCGATATCGGCACATTTGCTACTATTTTGTTCTTATCCGATTCTGATTCGTTTTCTGGAGAGTACCAATACGGAATTTCATTGGGAGCATCCTTTGGAGGAACCATCGTGGAAAATTTGTAAAGGCAGTTCGAAACTTGCGATTGTCTTCTGGGAAATGAAAAGTCTTGGGGAACGAAGTCTTTTATATCTTGTTATATGGAGAATGCCCGTGAGACTGGATCAATCTGGGAATGGAATTCAACGTCAAGGGTTTCTTTATCTTTTAATTTTAATGAACAAAGGTGATAAAATATTATTTTAATTGACTTATACGGATCATTATACTATATGTATAACTGTATAAGGATACAAAATTGTATCAGTGTAGCAAATACGATTTAAAACTTATTTATATAGTAGCTAATGGAAATAAATTTCAGCTCTCTGCATTGGAGAAATTCGTAAGTGATACAAAAAGTCTATTTACTCAGGACTCAGACTTTATGAAAAGTGAAACAATAGAACCTGGTGTCTGTGTTTGGCCGCTATCTGTAATATAAGAGTTAATACAACTAGCCATGAATCACCTTCATTTTTACATTGTGTTTACTATGCCATGCCATTCATGGCTCAACATTTCTTAGTTGTACACACATTTATGTACTTAGCAAAATTACTTCGTTCGTGTAGATATCAGGAGTATCCTCCTCCTGGTTGCATTATACATAATTACAGTTAGTATAGAGATTCATGATGGTGATGCAGTATATTTTTACTGCCTGTGCTTACATCTGACATGGAAAATGACTAAATGAAGATACACGTACTTATGTATCTACTTTTTTATACGTCCATTCTGTTAATTACTGGGAAATCCTTTATCTTTCAGCTGAAAATGCATTAATCAAAATCCAAAAGATTCTCTACAAAATGAAAATGTGTAGCATGTTCAATGGGATGCGGATATGATATGACACTAATGACACTATTCAATATATACTATATTTACATAATAGCTACCTGTATGTATGCATGTATATGCTATAATAGTAAATAGTGTGCATAGTTTGTGGAAAACGAAGGTTTCCTACAAGTAACGCAGGATGGAACCAAATAGGCTCACGTTCCATTGTACACTCAAAATGATGTCATAAAAGACGAAGATTAGAATCTCCGCCACGAATGAGACTTGAATGTTTGCCTACGTGATACACGACAGACGACAGTCTACGGAGTCTACAGACAATAGCAGGTGCTGAGGCAATGGTGATTGCCAGGATCATTTATTGCGATGTCAACTATTTGATTCAATCAGCCCAAATGTCAAATGTATAACTTGTATATGTACAGTATAGTAGTAAATAGCAGTGCACTAATGAATGGTATTTCCAATAGTTTGATAACGTTGATTATTTATAAGTCCTCGCACCCAATGAATAGGCTTAATAAGCATGCATAATAGATTGATTGTGATGAGATGAGACGATGTTAGTGTCTACGTGGTCTTTGGCACGTAAACACTCTTATTTAGCCCTATCTTATCTCCTCTCTCAACTATTTATAGCAAAACAGTTTGTTTTCGTCTCAATTCACCTCAAATTCACATAGCTGGATATTGTCAAACTGCAAGCATCTCCAGAATCTCCACTATGGATATATAGACTCTCAGAGGTAGGTATATGGGTAGGCATCAGGGTAGGCATAGCAGTATATCCAACAAAGGTGATAGGAAGAATTAGTCAAATCGAGGATATGCATAAGTAAAAATTAAATCGCTTGCATATAGAGTATACAAAATCCGCGTTGACATAAAAAATAATCTGTATGTATATTACTGCCAATTGTATAATTTAATGCTTCTCTCTCCAGGCCATACCAAAGATTTTAAATTGTAACCATCATGGTTTATAACCCAAAACACGGTAAATACTAATGTATATTGTAATGTAATATTACAAATTGGAATATTTATGTACACAAATATATATACTGAACCAAATTTGAGGGGGAATATGAGAATCGTATGTAGTATAACAAAATAACACATAGAAATGCAAACGAGTTACTTACAGTTACAATCATACAAACAACAAGTGACGAGTTGAGTGCGAGAGACAGAGAGACGAGGCCCTAACCATAACGACCTAGGCCTATAACCGACCCTACCACTTACCACACTATATTATTTGTAACGTTACTATCTTCAGCCAATTAACTCAAACGAGCTTTGATAAATGCTATACCATACCATTTTCTATTAAGAACGAACTAATTAAAAGTCTCCATAAAACCTACCTATACTCTGCTCATTTTCCTTGTGGACACGATGCGACATAAACGCTCGTCGTAGGGTGGAATAATACC
Source organism: Tomocerus maximus (assembly GCA_019776445.1). NCBI lineage: Eukaryota > Metazoa > Arthropoda > Collembola > Entomobryomorpha > Tomoceridae > Tomocerus > Tomocerus maximus. Next base: position 51 of record JABASH010005593.1, on the reverse strand, counting down.
TTGGCTACAGTACAATTATATTGTGTAACCAAGGTATTATACCACCCTACG
>JABASH010005592.1:0-11842 GCA_019776445.1 Tomocerus maximus | reverse complement strand
GCAAGACAGGGAAATAAAATGCAGACTTTCCATCATGCATTGCATGTTTTTCTTGGTGTAGTCAGCGCTGCCAAGTTAAATATGAATAAAAAGTCTGGTTGTAAATGTAAGTAAATATAAATGAGTAGGAATCTAGGTTCGAATCCCACACGGTGCGGTGCACATGCTGAAAAAGTGAGGTGGATAATTCCTGTAGATAATATAGTACAGGAATTATGTTTTTCAACATTTTTGTTTTTGTTCAGAATTTTTTCTGTTGATAAATTACGTCAGGAAAAAGTGGCCTATTTTCATACTAATGCATTCTGCAGAATGGTTTCTGTTGATAAACTTGTGGCGATAATTAAATAATGTTAATAATATTGTGTAGGAAAAGGTGGCCAATTTTCTGGCTAAATTAGACAAGTTTTTTCTGCAGACCCCTGTTCATCTTTTCTGCCCGGGTTACTATATGCATCTAATTGTAAATGTGTATATTGTGTGTAGTGATTTCTCTAGAATCTCAAGTCTCATTTCATCTCGTGTATGTGATGAGAATATAATAGAATTGAATTTGAATTGGTTTAATTTGACGGGAGTTTGTGTTGAGCTGACTGATTGTAACTATGTCGAGGCGACCGTAAACGTGTGAGCCCCCTTACTGATCTAGTAGTTAACTCAATGGAAATTTCTGGATATTACTTTAGATAGATACTTTGTTGAATTTTGGCATCCTCCTTTTAAGTAATGTTATTTTATACAATATTATGTATAGCCTACCAACTTATTCTCCACGGATTGATTTGCTGCCATATCCTCTGCTCCAATGGATAGCATGGAATTAAATTAAATTCAAGTGAGTCAGAGTTATTATTTCATATAGAGATCCTTAGCGAGCATAACATTCCCAAATCTACCAGTCGCTCTTAGGTCTCAACTGCCTCTCATAACATTACCAAGTCGATGATGTAATTCAAAATAGATTATGTCTCGCATGTCTATATGCACTAGAAATTGCAATTACAGAGAAGGAATCTCGGCAGTGCAAATACTAGTTTAATTCAGATATTACGTACTAATGCATTATTTTCTGTGATGTGATATGTAATATGTACCATGGTGTTCTAAAATTTGTCGTATAGATACTGTGGTACACACTTTTCAGCATTCTTCATATTTTGGCATCTTGTAGTGGGCATATTATTATTTAGGCCCACTTATGTTAAGCATGATGAACTCACAGCATTTATTGATTTTCTATCAATGTTAGACATTGGCTGAGCAGGTAAAGGGCATGAAAATTCTTTTTTAATATCGCTACTGAAATAATATAATTATGGAGAGTACTTGAATTTAGAACTGTAAAAAGTCCTTATGAAACAACATTTTGTATTAGCTATGTACATCATAACTGCCATCATGGGATGTGGAGATTTTGGTTCCCACATCCATAAATAAAACTTTCGGAAAGTAAAATTGGCGCGTAGGTAACTGCAATATTTACATTTTTTCATCCGGTTTATTTTCAACCTAAAAATGTGCCTTTGATGGTTCTTAGACTTGGACTTTGAGAAATAAATGCATTTAATTTCTAAATTGCTATGCCACCTCATTTGAATCTTCACATGATTTGGTTGCAATTTTATGAAATAAACTGACTAAGAATTTAGTGATACAGAGTAGGGAAGACCAGACGGTAAGGGGTCCATAAAAAGAGATTCTAGCTTTGCGTTTAGAGTGCCTAAGAATGTTGTCAAACGGGAACGGAGCCTTCCGTCGATCTCTTCAATGGTAAGATATTTTGTAAAACAAAGACAATGTAAAGCCGAATGATTTTAGAGTGTGTGGTTGTGTTTCATATGGATATTTCTTGAAAGATTGAACATAAGCCATATCGATCCTATTCAATTCTGGTAAATCCGACAAGGGATAGCTTTCTAGTGGCTTTGCAGATGGATCCGTTATAGTATCCTAACAATGCCCAAATGCATAACGATGGTGTAGAATAGAGAAACATATAAATGATATATGAGGCATCAAGGCAAGAGAGCGGCTGACATACATAATATATGTTGCTTGCTGAAAAAGCCGGAAACCATCGTGTATTATAGAAATGTAGACGGAACCGAAACCAAAAAGATATTCCGTTACATAAACCAACAAAACAAGAGTATCATGGGATCATTTGCTATTCTATTGTATATCTGGAGGGAGTTGTCTTGCCATTTGCATTCTATTTTACCTATCTTTTGGAATTACAAAACACTCGCTAACTGGACCTTTCATACCAAAGCATATATTTCTCTACTCATTGTGTGGCTACTGGCTAATACTCTAGTCTGCAACAGCAAAAATACAAATCTTGCAGGATCAGAGTCAGACAGAACCACTGACGTATCAACACTGAACTAGCATAACTTCTATATATAGGACACCATGGGAAATGACATGGTATATCGGTGCGGGATGTTATTGTTCATTATGTAGCTTTATTATTGTCTTTCTCTCAACCTGGGTTTCAGGTTACAAAATGTTACATAAATAGCTCAGTCCTTCTTTCTCCCTTTTCTAAAAATTACATATATCCTCAACCAATGGGAATTATCATGACGTAAATAATGTACCTACCTAAATACAAATACCTACTATATTGTATCTGAAACATCATGTAATACTACCAAGGTGAGGCCTCGTTAAAAAGCGATATGGTCCAGTTAATAATATGCCCTTATATTCAATAGTACATGCAGTTGCTATAAATGGCGGTGTAAAATAAAAGTAAAAGGTACTAAAGATTTTAATGCAAGAGCACTCTAGTCCGTCCTTAGACATTCGTAGTATTGGAAGAGCATTAAATAATTATAGAATTGCATTTTTATGCTATATGCTTGTCTTTCAAGGGTAGCAATACCCTGACCCTAAAATAAGATTTCATCCAATATTTCATTTTTCTCGTGCTAACATTGCAAATTAAAATTTAACCAACTTTTATGGTACCACAATCGACTACATGCTAGAGAAAATGTGAACCATTGCTTAAAATTCAACAAAAGTTTCGCACAGAGATGCCAAAAGGAAGAAGAATGGGGTGTGCATGGTGTCTCATCTTCTGTATGGTAGTAGGATCTGTAGTATTTATCACAAGGATACTTATTATAGAGAGAATTGACATTGAAATGTTTTCTGCAAGATACTGGAATTATTTGCTAACCAAAACTCAGACCATATTATATTTTATAATGATGATAGTCAGTTAAGTAGGCCTAATTGATTCGACTAAAAAAAGTAACGCGAATCTTTCAACGAATCGTTCAGCAATTGTCAGTCCATTTACGATCCTTGTGACTGTACGCAGGGATTTTAATGGACATTTATTAGAATTGAAGCAGTATATACTTTATGAATAATGTAACTACTACTTTGACTATAATCGTTGGTCAGGGAGGAACATTTGCTGTATACATTATCACCATGTAAATTATTATATTTAATGCTTAGAACTTTTTAATTATAATTTTATTTAAGTATTTTAGTCTGCTATTTATTAATAATTGATGTCCTGCAATTTTATCATGATAATTTAAGCCGGTCATTGCAATGTTTACCTTTGGTAATGATTAATGATGAATTACATAGCTATTACAAATTAAAGTAGTTATTGGGTGGAGGCTGCTACGTATGTCGGATGACGTATCATTCGGTGGGTTTTCTCGGTTGTTGACTGAAGCGTAAATTCAGTCAACAGGGCAGTACTGATGAAGTTGTAAATTTCACTAATGCTTAAAATGTACAAATGACGTAGGCTAACTAGGCGGGTCTCGGCTACTTCCAGGATCACTGGTCACAATAATTGCTAGCTAGTATGCGTGTACTTTCAAAATATGTACTAATAATACGAAATAAGGATCAGTAGTTAATTACTAACTAGAAAAGCTTAGCTATTCTAAAAGCATAAACTAACTGATAGCACAAGTTGAGAGCAGTACCAAGTCTCAACACGAATTAAATCTCGTCTCTCTGCTGTGGCGTCTGCAATGGCTATTTCATAAAGTTCATATTCTGCTTCCATTACAATCTCTGTTCACACAGCATAGCAAAAAATTAATAATGGATACATATGTAATATCATTAATCAGGTACATGCTAGCTATCTATGGTACCACGTATAAATATAACATGAAAATGATTGAGAATATTATTCGTGATTGAGAATATTATTCGGACATCAGGCAGATTTATCCTTGGTGTCAAAAAATATGAAAATGTGAAAGAATTAATATCTAAAGAAATTAATTGGCTATTCCCTAGACAGATGTATAAGTACGAATTACTAAAATTATCTTATAGCATAATTAATAATACTGATTGTCCACCATATTTTAAAGAATATCTTAAAATAGAAAATGTAAATACTAGGAATACAAGAGCTAAGACGTACACATATGTAGTGAAAAAAAATAGGTGCTCTAGCTATAGTGAAAGAGCCTTCTCAACACAAGCTGTAATGGAATGGTTAAGATTACCCGAAAATGTACGAAATGCAAAAACATATAATTTATTTAAGCAAAATGTTTTTAATTATTTGATGGAGCTTCAACTCCAAGAATCTGATGATAACACGTATAACATTAATGATTTTACTAGTTACGATGAAACTATCGATGAAGTGGTAAAGTATTATACACTATTTTAAAGGAAAAACTAACTATCATAATGTATCATTTAGTAGCAACCCAATTGCCTTCATTCGAAGGAAGTTGTTACTCATATCTAAATAAATAAATAAATAAAATTAATTTACGCGCATACATACATTTCAATTCACAAATCATACAGGCTGAATGGTGCTCAAACATGAATGGTCCTTGTAATGATTCAGTTCATTTTATTTATCTTACCAGAAAATAATTTATTTCACTGAGCTATGCTACCGAAGAAGAAAACTCAGATTGACATTGCATAAATGAAAAGAAATGTCAAAAAGAACTCTCTTTTATTTATGATTTTATTGATAGTTTTCTTTTCTCGTTTCATTTGTATCACTTTTAGTGCAAATGTCCTATCGCAGTTCTCCGTATTTACTCTGCAACTATGACACTACTGCACGGTTATTATTACATGTAGATAGGAGCTCTTGAACTCGTAAAGTTGGAGCTATGATATTTTGTTGTACTTTATGATAAATGCGTCGTACCTCTTTTAGCGTCAAATATGAGCAACCTACTACGTATTTTGTTTTGTGTCACTCGGATGCATTTACCTGGAGATGTGTTTTATAGGAACGCATTACTTTCATTGTAATTTCATGGTACTCTTGTCCACCTATAGCTAAACTTCTATTGTCTACGACGCACAGACATGCTGCATGTCTATTCATCATATCATGCCCCACTAGAGCTCACTGTAAAGGATTTATTTTCCAAATTGATCTTCTGTTTGCATTTATGTTCTGAGGAAAGTGTTCAATATTTGATGTTCTGAAGTACATTTGGCCGCTGTTGTTAATATTTCTGGGCCATCAAAACGACACGGACATGGTGAACAATAAGGAATCCTTCCAAGAATTATAGTCTGACTTATCTCTCTGATCAAAACGGAGATAGATGCGTGAATAAAATTCTAAGGTTCTGTATAGTCACATATTATTGATGTTCATAGCATTCACCATAAACTATCACACTACCTACGCCAAATACCCTAATCTCAGTAAAAAACCACTTCTGCGAAAAATCAATTTGCATAATAGTCGATCTTTTCGGTCAGCGACAGAGCCACGAATTGATTTAATCAATCATTTTGTTCCCTCCTATCAAATTGACGTCAATCGACAGCCCAATCTATATAACCGTATTCACTGGTTTTTCTATATTTTCAATTTTGAATGCTTTAAATTATGATCGTTGTCAATATTTAATATTTTCGTGTATTCCACTTTTGAATATTCACCGGTTACATAAACCTTAATCTTTATGGTTGCAAACCAATTTAGCATATTTATGCTAAACTCATTTGAGTTTGACAAAACGAAATTTTTGAAAAATCGTTTACTGAATATTATGAAGTCCTAATTCTAAGCATGACAAATTCTTCATAATCGAACACAAACACATAAAAACCGACCTGTCTATTTTCATTTATATAAAATAATATTTTGACCGTAGTTACTACCAAGCGCCCACACTTCACCATAGTAAAAGGCTAAAAATTTATTTTTCGGCTCGTGACGTCACGTACTTTTTTAAAACGTATTTTGATAGTCCCGAGTGACGTCATTTGCAGTATTTTACTATGGAGATTCAAAATTGATTCTATTTCTCTTCCTTATCAATATCATAGGTTCCTTGGTTACTACATAATATCTATTTCTACAAATCTGACAGGCGTCCATTTCATATAGGTATGGTCCTTTCCTTATAATGCTTAATTCCATAGATTTCTAATCAGGAATTTTTCGCATGCATTTGCTTTTTAAATCTTGCTTTAGTTACTTACTTCCTTTCCTCAGTTTACTCAATGCCGCATGCCGGCGCGCAGGAATAGTAAATACTAATGTCAATGTCCAATTGGTAGGTAAGCAGCTTATTATACGGGCTGACAAATATTAAATGGCCCAAGTGGGTACAATTATGCTGAGTCATATGTCATAAGTGGGCGGCAAATTATTCGGAAGTCGTTTGTTCGAATGTTTGGTAGAATTCAAAAACGATTTGTTCGAATACCGAATGCAAAATGTTCGAATGCCATTTGTTAGGCAGACTTCATGTCTAAACCTTCCATTGTAACTTGCGCTATTGCAGTATCAAAGCCATTGTGTTGGATAGTTGGACTGCCGACCTAGCTACACTCAGAAATATAAAACATTAACAAAGTCTTGATAATTTCCATTTCACTACTTTGCTATCGGTATTCGAACATTCTGCTTTACCATTCCACCAATGTGCATTCAGTATTTGGACATTTGTTTATGCATTCCATCAAAATGCGTCTAATTTTGCCCTAAAACATCATTCGAACAAACAACTTTTGAAGAATTAAGCTACAACTGAGTCATAGTACCATTTACAATGGCAGCTATTATTAGCAACATATACCGTACAAGCCGATTTAGTTCACCCCTCGTAATGCCTGTATTGTCGGGGTGAACTATTGCCTGTCAGGTTTACAAGACGTTGAAACAATAATTTACATGGGATTTGCACTTTTAATAGTTCACCCGGGATAATAGATTTCACTTTTAATAATTAATAGTGAACTATTAATTTTTCCGATAAAAAATTGTGAAACAATAGTTCATCCCGGTGAACTAAATCGGGTTATGCAAATATGGTAAAAATATTTCCTTATCCACATCAAAGAAAGTATGGCTTTGTACTTTAGTATTTCTAATTTGTGAGTAACTTAAAAGCTAAAATACATTTTATACGAAGGTGTAGGTAAATATCTTTCAACATGAAGAGCCCCATTATCATCTAGTAGAATGGATGGAGTAAGTGAGCAAAGAATGGCGCAATTTCATTTTTGAAAATTAGGGTCTTTGGAGGTTTTCTTTCGTCATTGTGGATGAATTGTTTCTTCAGAAAATTTCCTTCACTTTTGAAGTTCGCATCCTAAAAGTAATCAAAAAGTGTACCATGATGGACCTGCGAGAGTCTCCTAAAAGAGTTCCATTGTATGATCATGACAGACATGACATGATAATTTAGGGTCGTTTTTTATTTGTAAGTAAACAGACAGCGAGATAAAAAAGCTATTTATTTTTTCATGTAGGTAAAGACTAATTTTGATATATGCAACGATAGTCAGTCGTTCATTTCATTCAGTTATTTTATGGTCAGTTTACTTATTTCTACAAAGTAAAAGACAACTTCCATTTTAGAAGCAAATATTGATATACTGTTCTCAACAGGAATACTATAATAGTGTAAACAATTACTAACGACGGTTATTGTATTTACCAGTCACTAGAGTAGTGACTTTTGATACTCATTGATATAAAAGCAACGTTCTTAAGATATTTTACTACAGGGTGTAAAATACGTATTGCTGTGGTATATATGTAAATAATTAGTAGACCGAATATTTGCTTTTTGCTCCCCACAGTATTTCCCACTGCTAAGTTTAATTCCGGGTCAGAAATACGACTTTTGTTGAACAACAGTAATTCCATTTTGATTGAATCGGTTTCAAAACGCTTTTTGTCATAAAACAGTATAGAGTCTCCCAGTTTTATTAGGGCCTAAAATTTTATTTGAGCTAACCGCAACTGACTGCAACTCGGTTGTCCATAGTTTACCTCGCTTTAAAAATATTTAAAGTTTGTACCTCCCATGGGAGGTTGTCTTGCGTATCATGGAGACACCCTTCTTAAGGACACTAATGTGTATAACTCAAATTTACTGACAATGTTGCAAGTGGCTATAATGGGGCGTCATAACCGTAATATAAAAAGCTATCCTTATATCGTGTGTTGGCCACTGCCAAGTCGGAGGATCTTTTTAATAGAAGTGTATAATAACATGTTTGTGTGGTGGTGGAGGAAGACAGACGGGTATTTGCAGTAGTCGTCGGTGTAGTTATGTGAAAGGACGACGAGGGTCGTTCTGTATGTGAGAAGCTCTCCCTCTCTTTAAAGTACACGTTCACGTCAAAGTAAAGAGTTGTATTGTGTTTCTGTGAATTGTTACGGTTCGTGATACGGATACGGAGTAAGTTTTAGGAATCCGGAGCTCCTGCTGCCTTAACTCGATTCTCAAGTTGGATTGAAATCCGAGTTTGATTCTTCAATGGCTTGCTCTGCCGTCTTCGTCACCGTCCGTGGTCTATGCAATTCAATGCCAAGTCATGCCTTTCTTTACCTTCCCTGACTCGTCCGGCCTTTCTCCGAAAACGAAACCGAGGAAATAAACCAAATGACTCTCCTTCACTCAGTCACTCTCCGGCCAAAGAGTCTGCAATTGCCACCAGCTCAGTTTTTTCATCGGCTAATCTTGCTTATGGCTCACGGAGACTTTCTTTCTTTTTTGATGTTGCTATTGGCATTACCGACTGGGAAGGAGAGCAGGGAAATTTCGCTGTGGTGAGGCTATTTGCAACGAATGCTACCTGTTTTCACATTCAAGTCGGTGCAGGAAGGATTGATTCAGTGCATATCAGAGTAAGTAAGTAGCAGGACTTTCTCGACATCGTATCTCCACCCGGACAACCTATGCATATCAAACACACATTACTATGGACAGCTATTTCTTACAGATTGAAAAGTGCTAGCGAGGTATCTGCTGAGAAATATCCTTTCAAACAACTTTCCGCAGCCCACCAAACCAAAATCATCTCTAAATAAAAGAAAGCTGCGTTCGTCGCCTCGTCTCTTGCAAATGAATTGTGAATGCTACGAAGACACATCTCTGCTTATTAATTTGCCATTCTCAGTCTTGTGCCATTGTCTATTTTACGTATTTAATTTAATCAGGATAATATCCTGTTTTGCAAAGATGGTCTTCGTTATCCCTTAGATTGGTTTAATTGATGTTACCTCCTCCACAGTTCCTGGCAATGCTAACTGTTCATGAGGAAATGCTCGCAATTCATATTTATCAGAGCCATTTTGTGGAAATGCGGAAACATTGAAAAGTAATAAATGTAGCTAGGTATCTATAGTAAGATAGCCTAAACATCCCGAATATTCAAATGAGACGTTGAGTCAGTAGAATCGCTCACTCAGCTCAAATCAAATCAAATCAAAGCTTTATTGTCAAGTTCTTCAGCACAAGTATACACAGACACTGTCTTCCAGATCAGACATAAAATTCTAATTTGACTAAGGTAAATATACCTACGTTTGTTTAATTAGAGAAATCAAAGGCCAGCAGTATATAGCTCAATTTCTTTCTTTAATAATGAAATGAGTTCCAGTGACAGTCAAAAAGGAAACAGCCTTTCATCTCTTCAATACAATTATTAGACATGTGGCAGGATCAATCAGAATTTCTAGTCAATGTTTGTTTTATGTCGACTAAATAGATTAGTAACATCAGTTACTATTCATATAGTTATCTATTCTTCATTGATTGACTGATTTCTATGACATGCCTGAACTTTACAAGAAAAAATAGATTTTAATTATTTTTAATGCAGATACAGCGAAAGAGTCAAATGACTATAGCTTCACACAGTTTGCCAATATTCTTCTTCCACCTGTTAGTTAGTAGTTAGTGGTATCTGTTTATTTTCCCATACGTTGCACCACCATTTTTGGCAGATTGGTGGTACAGCTACTTAAATTAAATAATAGTCTTCAAACAAGCGAAATATCTGTTCCATATGGATACTCGTTGAAACGAACGCGGCAAATTCAATGAGAACCTATAGCATGATTTACATTTCACAAAGTATAATAATGGAGTCTGAGATCTGAGTTTATTTCGAAAGTTAGTAAATTAAACGTCACAAAGGATATAAGCTGAGTAATTCCTCTTGTTGGCATATATTTTAATTTAATTAAAGCTGCCTGGTCGATGCACAGAACAGCGATAGCCCATTCCCAGTGAGGAATAAAAGGTTGCCATATTTTTTAAAACCTGAACCACATTTTCTGAGGGGCTATCATGGCTCTTTTCCCCAAAAGGCTCTACAGTTTTCAAAATTAAATAGTGTTTGGAGTGGGAGAAATGCATGGTGACAAACTCGTCTCGTTCTCTTTTGTATGAAGCAGTAAAATAAATAGGGACACGATTCCCCCTGAAGGATTTTGTATTTTAATTTTAGAGGTACTACACTTTGAAATCGATTCCCCCAAATGGAGTTACCAATGTTCTACGTTTTTCCTATACCTTGCCTCGTGGTTACACTAGACTGTGCCAATTTTTACTACGGGGAGGAAAGGCGCCAATTTACTTCTACAGACTGGGTTTCTTTATTAAGTTGCGTTGAGCATCTTTATAAGGATACCCGATCTGTCTGTGTCTGTGTGTCCGTTCGCTTTTTTTGTGTGTTCGCGTTATAACTTTCGAACGGATTACTACCTCACAATATTCAAATTTTCTGTGTGTCATCTAGAAGTCAATAGGACTACTGAGCCCATAAATGGGTAAAATCGGACACATCCCCTGACTAGGGAGGGGTTGAGAAACTGAAAATCAGTATAACTTCCGTTCTGTTCATCGTAGAAAGTCGTGAGATAGCTCATTTGAATTGTCATAGATCATGGAACACAGATCAATAATTTTTTGAGGTCAAAAAACTGAACAGTATAACTTTAGTGCTGTTCATCGTAGAAAGCTGTATGATAGCTCATTCAAAAGCTAACAAAACAACGCAACTTTTATTACATCCATTTCAATGGTTTATTATTCATCATTAGCCCTGTAGTAAAATTACTCGCTACTGCCCGTTGCTAAGCAACCGTATCATCAAGGCAGCCTTAGTCGACTGACCTTATATATTACAAGGCTTTCCAAAATAGTATTTGACACAGTAAAAAGTTTTAAGCAACAAAAAAATAATTAAAATTACAATATTATTGTTAATAATATTTATTATGCAATAATTATTCAAACTGCAACTTTCTCACGAGTACCACTATTTTTACCGGTTTTTGAAGATTACGAAAGTGTCTTACTATGATACTAATACCTGCAATAGCTGAACTTTAAATTTTAACGGTGGATAGCTTTTGCACGTTTATGAAGCTTTTGATAGTTTATGACTAGTGAGAGGAATTTGCTTCGGTATTGGCAATTCTTACATCTAATTTTTTACATCTGAGGGTACTGACTTTTGACAACCAGGTACTGACTTCTGACAACCAGGTACTGACTTCTGACAACCAGGTACTGACTTCTTACAACCATGCTGTTGCACTACATGG
>JABASH010005591.1:0-11844 GCA_019776445.1 Tomocerus maximus | reverse complement strand
AGAATTTGTGAGTATATCACATGAAAGCAGTATAACGTCCCCCTAAAAGATAAAATTACCACAAATTAGTGCATCACAATAGTTATGTAAAAATAGATTTAACATCCTTCCTTAATATTAACTTCCTTAACTTCCTTAATATTAACATCCTTTCCTTCATACAAAACTTTCACCTCAAAAATATTCTTCGTCTAAATAAAGATTTTACTTTACATTCACAGGAAAATTCTACTTTTGATCATGCTAAGTTCATGCTAAGTTCTGCATCTTAGTTAGGTCCATTTATTTTTGATAGTGCATTATTTGCTATTCTGTATTTGGTACTTTGATCATTCTGAATCAGTTCCCTCCCAAATGGACTATCATTAGATATTGGTTAGTCACAAATATAAATAAGCATATTAAATAGAAGAAAATAGCTTACAATGATTTTCTTAGCAAGAAATGCCAACCGAATGGATTCAGCTGTTCCAAAATCTTCAGATTCTTCGTCCACCAAAAAGATTTCAATGGGAAGTCCCACACTTTCTCCAATTTTTACAATATCTCTACCGATTTTTTCTCCATTTTCTTGCTGGATGATCACTAGCACCTCTGCATAATTTAATGATAATGTAATAAAAATAATTTTTTAAGCTTTCTAATTTAAAGCCAAACATATATTGATAAATATTGGACGAACAGAATATTTGGTACCTTTTCCTTGGAATCCATTTTGAGCCAAAAATTTCAGAGGATAGTAAATAAGCGGGTATCCAGCTACCGGAAGAAGGCACTTTGGAAGAGCTGTTCCGAGGAGTTGGGTCATTCGCGATCCACGACCGGCTGCTAAGATAACTATTTGGGGTTCCATAGAAAACATTGCTGAGCCTTTTATTTGAAGGGATTATTGTTATTCCGTGCTGAAGAGTTATTTTCCGAAAAAATCGTAATCTTGCTGCATGCACAATTTTATTGTATCCACTCGAAGATAAAACGTTAAATCCAGATCATTGCACCGATTTACTCTTTAAAAGTCAAGCAATATGTTGTGTCGAGTGTTGATACAGTGTTCCATTGCGGAATGTAAGCTACTATTTGATTTAGCAACGAGGTTACCTGCGATGAGATAGTCAAGGATTGGAAAGGGTGATAGCGTGAAAATGAACTTCTATTCTATCTTATTATATACTACACATTCGCCTAGTACATTCGCCTACCTCTGACTCGCCGATCTTCGCGAATTGCAATTATTTCGGGTGTCGGGTTCTCCCCGAATTTCTGTCAGGATACAATTCTCCCTTTCGAAACACCAGGTATTGTGGTAAGAGTAAGTTATCTCTTTATATCTAATTTAATTTAATCGTAATTTAAATCTGCATTCTTAAATATCAACCAGTCATATTACTTATTCGGATATATCGGACTTCACAATTTGTTTAAAATATTGATTGTTTGCGTTTCTTTTGCAGGAACTTTTATTATAAAGTCCGGAATGAAGTAAAAAAGGTTTAGAAAATCAAATCGTATCATAAAATGGAATCAACTTGTTGGCGAATTACAAAATCGACAATAAAGTTGGTTAATTTCAGTTTCCGGCGGAATTCCTCAACGCTTTGTAAATATAACTATTTCACTAGTCTCTCAGTAAATTCTGACCACTTTTTTAACAAATATTCTCAACCGTATGGGGATCAGTTCCAGCTTCAAAGAAAATATAAATTCCCTATATATAATGTTTCGGGTAGAAATTTTTTCACCAGTTCAAAGTTAGAAAATTTTTCGGATCAAGATCACACTGACGAAAAAAGGAGAGCGCATCGAATTAAGTCTACTTTATATTATTTATCAGCTGTAGGAGTTTTGATAGTCGGACTTTCCTATGCAGCAGTTCCTCTATACAGAATATTTTGCCAGGTATAGTAATAAATAATAATTATCTTCTATAAGCTAAAATCAATCTTCGATCTTTAAATTATTGTCACAGTCTTATTTTGATATTCCTATTTGCTGCAAGAGATGCATTGTTTTCGTTTTGTCTTGTAGTCGTATAGTTATGGCGGAACAACGTCAACACACGCAACTGGAAAAGATTTGTCGGAAATGCCCAAGATCAAAAATCGCCCAATAACTATCCAGTTCAATGCTGACCGTTCATCTTCGCTCCAATGGAATTTTCGTCCTCAACAAGCCGAAATAATCGTAAAGCCTTTTTTAATATGCTTTATTAAGCTTTAGTTATGTCCTGTCTAATTAATCTATTCAAAATTTGATGATTTTTTTCATAGGTGTACCCTGGTGAAACTGCATTAGCATTTTATCAAGCAGAAAATAACACTAACCATCCGATTGACGGGATCTCTACTTATAATGTTATTCCCTTCGAAGCTGGCCAATACTTCAACAAAATTCAGTGCTTTTGTTTTGAAGAACAAAGATTAAACCCGGGAGAGACTGTTGAATTACCTGTTTTTTTCTATATTGACCCTGAATTCACAGACGACCCTAAAATGCAATATATTGACAATATAATGTTATCCTATACTTTCTTCGAATCTAAAGAAATGCCCAATTTAAGTATAGCATCTGCTTGGTCGTCTCATGGTACCAAATTCAATAAGCCAGTTAGCAGTTCAACAACTGCATCGGTTTCGTGATACTATTTTCTTCCATTAGTGCAGATGGGACAGCCATTAATCAATGTAGCGTGCAGAATTGTATAATTTTAAGAAAAGTGTTTTAATTAAAAGTCTTGAATGTTAAATTCTTCAAGTAAAAGTCACGTTAATACCATTTTTCTGACGAACTTCGTCATTATCGCTAACCATCGTACATGTCTATGTCGTAATCCATGCTATTATGCTATGGCATTGGCAGTTGGCTGGCACCAATAAATTATGTATATGATGCAGGTAAAAGGTAAATGATATAATATTTCATTAATAATTATGGTTTAAGTTCAAATTAGAGAGGTTAGGCTTTAGACAAACCCCGTATTGTACTTTAGTTTTGTCGAGTTGAACTATAATCAGTGCAGGACTTATGCAGGACTTAAGACCCATGAGTACAAGTGTAGGTTATTACATACATAACATTTTTACAACAATCGTCCAAAAGATTTTCTCGGGGTTTGGTAAAATCAATGTCAAAGTCGTTACCCTAGTAGGTTCATTGCATATATCAGCAATATTTAATGTATAACCTCAGTCATGATATTATGATTATGTGATCTACTCTGAACTTTAGATGAATGCATGCCAAATGCCATGCCACACGCAAAATGATGTAACACGTGAACCACGACACGATTGCAATTTAACCCATAAAATAATGCGTACTTATGCAATACCTGTACCTATTTACTACTCATAAATAATGCTACACATGACATGACACAGACATACGGAACGACATGGACACCTGGACTAGGTATGAAACGACATGGTACGGCATCCCATTTACGTATCAATCTCTATTCAAAATAATTCGTCCTTACAGGATGCATTTTGTTACTTAGCATTACATCATAATATTGACTTTCTTTTACTAGAAGAGACTTTCTTATTCTACCTACAATTAAGAGACATTATTTTACAGTTAATGTGAAAAGAAAACCACATTCCTTTCTAAATGTCTGATAATCTGCTACACTTACCTATAAATACTACCTACCTAGGATACCTACCTATTCTTATCGAGTCCTACTTTCTCGTAACAGCGTCTCAACCGTATCCGTGGGCACCTTTCACAAAAAGTACTGGGCGATAATCATCAAAGAACCATGATGACTGTGTAAGGTTATCATTACTAGGTTTATGTTCTTGAATCATGAAAATACTGTAGACATTCTATGAAAAGTCCGTGAGTGAAATGAAAGAGAGGACAACTTTGTCAGGGAGGACTGAAAAACTCGACATGAGCAATCATGTTGCCACTTATCCACTAGAGTAATGCAAATATCAGGGAAGTGTACTTTTATCGTGTACTGCAGAAGTGTAACTATTCCGTCCTCTCTTAATTTGTATACTTAACGTCTTCACTGGGAAAGTAAAGTAAACTTTCTCCGTGTGCTAAAAGCTCTTGGGTAAATATGAATAAATGGCTCTTTGTGTAACCACAATAGTTTACGTATACTCTATAAATCTCTTCTATATAGAGGGTCTGTTTAAATATTCAAGAGTATGTAGGTACATGCCACATAATCCAAACTATCCGTAGTAGAGTATACAATCCATACTTATGGATTATATATTACGCTTGTCCAACTCTTGGACTTATTCGCAGACTATCTATTTTACGACCTGACCATTCCCAATGGCAAAAGGCTGTAATAAAATGAATTCAATTATTTGATGTCACGTAAATGCCGTTTCCTATGTTAGGGTTTACCAATCATGAAAATTTGATGAGAGAATGTTCTGATTTTCTCTGAATAAGCAGTCAGGTTTCGAATTTAGGATAGAATAAACTGTATAGTGGTTCATGAGCAATGGTCACTTGGAGAAAATAACTTTTTCCAAAGTAAACACAAATAGTTTTTCAATGTTTTATTCCAATACCTGTTTCTGATTTAAGTTTTTTGCGAAACAACGACCTTTGATTAGTGATTTGTAGGTGGTATAATACGGTAGAATCATAAATTAAGATGTACTAGTGCATATTGAGTGCATATAGCTACTACCCAATACATTTTTTTTAGATTCGATAGTCCACAGTAATATTTATCTAATACAATGCTTAACATCGTGTGTTTCGAACACCTAGGTGTTATATGTAGCACTTTCAGTTACCTGACTGTAGTAAGTACTAGAATATGGAGTTTCGGTTTTTACCATGTTAGAAAGTGGTGCTCTACCCGGCATAGGATTTGATATTGGTTTGTGTACACAATGCATATATAGTAGTAACTAAGTTTGGCGAAATATACTTTTGCAAAGGTACATTCTCAGGTAGAGCTTTGCATGTAATTCCGAAATGTATGTGGATGAACGTTTGGTTGTGAATTTTGTATATAAGAGTCCACAGACCGAATTCAGAGAATTCAGTTGGAGTGAGGCTCTCCACCCGTCCTCACGTTATTGAACTCGGTGTTGCATTGGAAATTAGTTGGTTACTTTCATTTAGTATTTATTATTGACACCTCTTTCTCCTTCATTAAATTCCATAGAGTGTTCGGAGAAAGTTCAAGTCAAGCCCTTTTAATTTCTGTTAATTGTACCTGTTCTTAGTGCTTATAACAAAGTGTTTCATTCGAGTTTTTTCATTTTCGGCGACTTCTTTTCCTTCAGGACAGACAAATGTCCTGTGACATCAGTCATCAATGTCACGTTCCCTGACTTCTATAAAAGTCTCTGAAGCCCCTGGAAATAGGAGGTCTAGCAAAGACACTACTGTTCTTGTTCGTTCCCAGACAACTGATACTCCAGAGACTGCCACTGTCATGAAACAGGAACCGGAGCCAAAAAAAGATGAAAATGGCTCTCAGGGTTCAACTGTTTCTACCAAGAGCTGTAATTGTCAGAAATCAGGAGCAGAAAACAACAAATGCACTTGCAGACGAACTACTAAATTACCATATCAGCAATTGTTATGGACGATGGAAAACGATTCGAGATGGAAATCAGAGAGAAGTCAGGGTCGAATTGTAGGAATGTACAAACTGCTGGGAGAGATCGGATCAGGGAACTTTGCCAAAGTTAAACTAGGAATTCATCAACTGACCAAAGGTAAATGCTAAGTTGAAAATCAATTATTCACCATCTCTAAATTTTTAAAAGCATCGATACATATCCAGCCTGTTAGGCTGCCATACAAACACATTTTCATACAGATATTCGAAGGCTAAATACGTAGGAGTTATTTCAATGATAGGTTTGAAATAATTGTTTCGTCTGCCTTACTTAGGGTTCACTTACCTCACCTTTATACATAAAAATGTAATCAAAAATACTGCCTGCAATTTTAAGTTCGCATTGTCGATTACACATTAACTTGATAGCATCTTCGGCAATGGACGTCAGAAAAGTTTTACATTCAAGAATAATTGTCGACTTAAAATCAATATTGCTTACGTACTTTTCTATTAGGATTAACAAAATCTTTTACTTACAGAAAAAGTTGCCGTCAAGATAATAGATAAGTCCCGAATCGAGCCAAAAATGGAGAAAATGCTTTCTCGTGAAATTGCTACAATGGAGTCGATGTCTCATCGCAATCTAATAAGGTATTTTCTTGCAATTAATTTCTCCGCTTAATTTGTATATTGCGTAGGTTAAGACACAGTAAAGACCAAATGTCTAATTGCAGCTGACTTACTAGCATAATCCGGTATAAATTATTAGTTGCATTATACTGAGTAGCACGTAATGGAAAATCTCTATCATTACGACCCATTGACGCTTTTCCTTGTTTATATTTAATGATTTGTGATTACCGGTGTATAGTCATTAACCTTGTAATGGAATTTGCTTGTTCTTATTCGGTTGTCAACAGACTGTTCGAGGTGGTGGAGACTACAAACAGAGTTTATCTAGTGAGTGAGTGGGCACCTGCAGGGGATCTCTATTCAAAAGTGACCCTCAAAGGATTTTTGTCCGAGGCAGAAGCCAAGCCCATTTTTCAACAAATCCTCGCTGCGGTCACATACATGGTACAGTAATTTTTTATCCCGTATTTATCCCATATTGCTCCTAATGAATATTTTCGCGATGCAAATTGTCGTAATTGCAGATAATCCGTCGCTTTGATAGCATAAAGCAGGAAACGGGGGAAAAAGTAGAACCATAATGACAAGCTAAATAATAAATTTTGTCATTGACATAGAGAGGCATAACATTCTGATTCACAATGTTAACTGTCACTTGGATAGATAAAACTGCGCTACTTCCAGAAGTAGTACACATGGCACTTGATAAAAAAACATTTTAAGTAATTATAAGTGGCTACAATTGGGAAAGTATTGTTTTGTGTCTGAAAACGAGCACATGCAATGACAGAAGCATCAAAATGTCTAAGTTTTGACGCTAATGTGTAGTGAACAGTTGATATGCTTATTTACTAGAAGATATACTTGATTACAATGTAGACTTGTGCATAGCATACACAAAAAATCAATTGAACCAGTTATTTTAAGAAATTAATGTCAGGAATTAATTTACTAGATTACTATATTGTATCTACTGTACAAAGAGTGGCAGTAGTACTTAAGGACAAAGAAAAGATAAGAGAAAAAGTTTTCGATAGTTCATAAATAGGATGGAGCATTGAAGAGAAATCGTATACATTGAAGAGAAAGGAGAAAAGAACTTTTGTTTGGAATAATAAAAGTGAAAGACAGGAGAGGATAGACAGGAGGTTTGAAAAGGCTTTTGGCCTGGCTTAGCATGACACTCGATTTGATTGGAAATTGGAGCAGTACAACAAACAGAGGTGAATGGAAATGGATCGATTGGCTTTCTTTTTTCTCTATTAAATTCAAGTGAAGGTATTCAATTCTCATGCACTCTCTATAGTGCAATGCAGTGTAAGTAAAGTAGCATTCTTGTCGTCCTTTCTACTTTCTCTTGTCACTTGCAAGAAGCACAACAACAAAAGCGAGCAACGCAAATCAATGAGAAATCCTCCATAAGTAATAATGGTGCGATGCAAAGTGCAAAATATCAAAGTACCTGTCTTGGAGGTTTACATGTAAATATTTGATAGTCTACCTTTGGAAACTTATTGTTACATAGCAAAAGTTTACAGCTTCCTTCTTTTCTTGCACCTTGCCATTGTTGTGTGCTTATACAAAAGTTAACTTGTTTACTTTGAGTGCGTAACTGCTGCTACTTATTCATAGAAGTTGATAGCGAGTTATGTCATGCATCGATATACGAGCAATTAACATTGAAATGCACTATTCGAAAAGAAATAAACCTTGGCTTGAACTCTAACGATAAAGTCAAGTAAAAACGTCGAGGAAAATCCAATTCAGGCTGAAAATGTACATTTTAACTATTCATCTGCTCAATTAAAGAAAAGCAGTACTTTCTCCTTGAAGTTTCTGTTTTTACAACTGCTAGGTATAACTTTTTATTAATAGGCTAGAATAGTTTTTGTGTATTTGTAGTAGTGGCTAGTAGTACTTAATCAGGACGAAAATGAATGAGATGTTAGATTACTGTGTGCTTAGGAATAACTACGTATTGACACACGAGACGGTGTAGCTTATAATAAACTCCAAGTGTATACAACTTGGAGTGATTAGAGATATCCTATAGCCCAGCGATAAGAATCTATAGAACAAATTCCGATAAGTGAATGGGGAAAGCTATATTATATGTTCTATGCACGTCCTATGGTAAATTAGTAGTTACTCCAGAAAAAAATAGCTGCAGACGTATGTTACTTTTGGTTGTACATACACGAATTTCTGGTTTCTTATAGGAAAATATATGGCATATAAGAAATACTATAATTATAAGTTGAAATTAGTTGTTTAAGACATGGAAAGGTAATGTTTCCACTTGGGACTAGTTAGTTAGTCAAGTTTTTGGGCGGTTTGCTTCCATAAGCTCAAGACTAGACTGGAAAGCCATTTCCGGCTCGGGCTTTGTTCTCAATGTAAATGATAGGGTGGATAGGGAATACGGCATCGACGTGGCGGAACCAGGTCGTTGTCGTGTTGTCTTAAGTTAAACTAAACGATAAGTGTATATTTTGCATATTCTTGACTTGGCCAAGTGTTTTCAGGAAAATGAGCTGAGTTGTTAAGTAAATACTGATACTGCATGCTTATATTATTTTATGCAGATATGAAAACGAGACTGGCTAATGGCAAGTATCTAGCTATAAGTGTGTGTTTCATTGAGAATTTTTACAGCCTGCTCTGGATTAGTGAGTAAAGGTGAAGAGAGATTAAATGCATAGACAAGTTGGACATGAGTACTTTACGTATAACTAAGAATTCAAGGGCTTTCACTAAAACAACTAAGTGAAAGTAGAGAAAGCACGCAAACTTTAAATATTTCCTAACAATTATTAAATTCTACTGAGACACTTTGCTGATTTATGCGCAATGGGAAACACTAAGTATACCTAACATCACATTTCCATTCTTTGGGGTCATTATTAAGCGTTTTTCTCTAATTTTCCTCATGAATTATTCGAAGAGAAAGCATACGTAGCCAAAGGGCAGAATTAATTTTCTGACTGCTCTCGTCCCTCATGTAATTAATCTTGGTTTGCCGAGCCAAGTTCTAATTAATTATACAACTTGCACATGGAATTGTTCTCTCCCTAAAATTCTGTTCGACTTGTGGTTTTCGTGGATTGGATTTCCTACTTTTAATTGCCATTTGCACCGAATGCCAAAAACATGGAAACTGGCAATATTTACTCGGTACATGAATTGATGCAGAAAAGTAGAGCAGCCCTTCTCCATTGAATAATTGTAGCAATAATGAAAAGAATCGAAGTTAATGGTTCCCGTACCTATACTTATTACCGCTGTTACTAGGTAGTCCCCATACTTAATAATACCAGGATGACGTGGGCACGTTCTCATTCGTATGACCGCGGATGATGTGATGGTGGAATTGTGTGCTGAGCTAAACTAAACTTTTTCCAGAAAAGGCAGTAATGAGTGTGCACAAACCAATGTAGTCCACTCACATTACGTAATAGTAATACTGTGCTATAATAATTCGGGGATACGGGAGATTTTAAGTATAATCATAATGTTACTACGGCTCTTTCTTACGCTATGTTTTCACCTGGAACTCTATTACTAATCCAAAACGTTTGTTTTCAGCATGCACACGAGATCATTCACCGAGACCTCAAAGCAGAGAACGTGTTTTTCTTGTCCAGTACTAGTCTTAAGGTAACCTTCCCACTCTTTTCTTGGATTTTGCTATTTACACATATTATTTGCTTTTTACAACATATTATTTCAATTCCTGAATTTCAGATGTTGATTTCCAAAGTAAATATTATACACTTTATTTAAGTGCACAAGTTGGTTTAGACAGATGCATGTAGTTATGAATCATGCCTGATACACATGGTTATACAAAACATTATGTAACTATGTACGTATACGCAAATTATTTATTCCTACGTGTGAGTACAGTAATAGTTCTTGGAACTTATCTCGCCTCAAAAGTTGGGCACGCGATTGCATTTATAAAATTTTATCTCCTATTACCTAGTAGATAACACATGTCCTGCATGTACTACATAATGCCCTATGCAGTTGGAAGAAAAAAAACTATTGAAAGATTAGCACTTTTAGGAAGTTAAATATATGGCACAATGCAGCAGTTAAGAATTATGGATTGAAACGAAGGTCTCTTAATGATACAGGTAGGAGATTTTGGATTTTCTACGTCAGCAAGAAATGGTCGTCAATTGACAACTTTTTGCGGTTCACCTCCATATGCCGCACCGGAATTATTTCGTGACGAGTCTTACGATGGCACTGGTGTCGACGTCTGGGCCTTAGGTGTCCTCATTTTCTTTATGGTTGAAGGAAACCTTCCGTTTGTCGGATCATCTATCCCACATCTTAAAAAAGCAATCTTGAGTGGTAAACATGACTTTTTGGAACTTACTAAGTACAAACATTAATTCACAAAACTACTTGCTCGCTACTTACAAAACTACTTATGTCTGATCTGGGAGAACAGTGCCTGTGTATACTTGTGCTGAAGAACTTGACATTAAATCCTTGATTTCATAATATGATATGGTTGGATAACCTGATTTGATAGTAGTATCAAAAATACTATTTTTTGTCACAATCTTGTAAAAGGATATTTGATAAATATCCAGAAATTCTATTTTAAAATATATGAAATGTGGAAAGGCGAAACAAAGAACTTTTCTGTTCAATCAGTTTTTCAAATATCGTTTTGAAAAATTGTTTTAACTGCAAAATCTCCGATTGTCCCCCTACTGGCAGTCAGCCAGGAAGTTTTTAATGCTAAAAAACTCTTTTTCGCCATGAAAAGTCAGTTAATTGTCAAAACAAAGAAATTTTTCGTATAAGTATTAACTCGGAAACGTGTAGTAGTGACTGGAATGTTTTTTGTTTTCAATTTATGCAATTTTCATAAACATTGATTTTCAGGTAACTACACGACATCCGAGCATCTTTCCCACGAATGCGTGTCACTGATAAGTTCAATATTATGTCAAAAACCATCGCAGCGTTTCACTGTTTCAAAAGTAATTCGTCACCCTTGGCTGGCTTCAGTTCTTTCTCCAGCAGAAATTCATAGGATAGAGGGTGTTCGCCGTTGTAGGGATGACACTCCAAGCCCAGGGCATCCTTCGGTGCCTGGAAGAAGAGGGGAGTTCCAGACGTTGACAAGACAGGATACCTTAAATCTGCTATTGCCAAAGCAGAAGCCCCTTTCGAAAACGATTCCTACCCAAGAACAATTGAACTTTGGGCTTCTCTCACCTCAGGAAGAGCAAGCACTGAAAATGCTCGTACAATTTGTAGGAGTGGACCAAAGACTGATAGACACTCATCGCTCGGCCGGGGTTCGTAGTCACGTTGTTGGAATTTACAGAATTATGCTCCATAGACTTCAGCAGGGTTACGTGTGGTCACCTAAAGATTTTGCGGTACCCGACTGCTATGCGACATCCATGTCATGTCTCAACGCTAAGAAAAGGAATAGCATAAAGAATAAGGGGCAAATGAGGACCAGTGGCCTAGTCGCCCACATTGCTACTACTGGAATGGCTCTTGTACCATCGGGAAAGTCCAAGTCTGTTCAGTCAAATACCTGTACTCTACTATAAAGATTAAAATGATGACAAAAAATCTTATATTTTATGTAAAGATGAGCTGAGGTACTTTTTAAAATCCTAAAT
>JABASH010005590.1:0-11848 GCA_019776445.1 Tomocerus maximus | reverse complement strand
CGGTGAAAACAAATTCTCCGATTTGCATATGGACATATCCATAGACTGCTGATTTTGATCATCATCCTGTTCAACCCAAATAAAACTCATTACATCTTACAATCCTCATTACCATCATCACAACTTACACTAATCACACCAATTAGTAAGTTAACAAATCCCTACACTCGGTATGAACGTCAAGAAATACAAAGTTATTACGTAAGTTAACGTAGTTATCAATCTTTCAACAGGAAACAATTTTGCTGAATGGTCAGGAAAGAAATCTTAAAGAGAAAAGTTTAGTGAGTTAATTTACCACAGAATGGGAATTAGGGCTCATGGAGTCCTCAAAGTCAAGCTGCTGCAAAATAGATCCGGTTATACTAGCTATGGTCTCGCCTTGATTAGGCTAATAGAAATAAAACAAGAAGTTTGTTAAACACGCCTTCAGTAGTGTGCAAATGCCAATAACACCACAAAAAAATTAGTGAAAAGGAACACCAGAAAAGGTAAGGAAAACAAGGCGTGGGTGGGAAGGTGCACAATAACCGTTCAGAGCATCTGACTCTGGTGTGGTGATAGTTATTGCCATTGCACACGAAATCAATCCAAGTTTCCTTAATGACAGTAATGATTACTTGTAGGTCGGAAGCGCAAAGTGGGGGAAGTCTCAGCAAAATATCCTGCGACTGGAAATCCTCAATGTCAATTTGAGCCATCGTCGCATCGAAGTCATAGTCCTGTTGTTGACAAAGTCGACGCTGCTCTTCTTCAGTCCCAACCAGTCCGATACACAGAGGATTCGGGTAGTTCGGACTAACACCTGGTTCGCCGGCAACTCCATCCGTCTCAAATCTTCTCACAAACACAAGACACAAAAATCAACACCAAATAACAGTGTATACTTACATTAGAGATTAGCCTAGTGCAAACACACCAAAATACATATACTCGTGCTAATATTTACACCGGGAATCTTTCACTGTCCACCGAATCACTTAATTACTCTAATTAAAATGTATATATAAAATACATTTGTACTTAATATGTACATAAAATTACATGTTTAATATAATGTGTGTGAATCCTAGGAGGTTGACATTAGAATGGTGGGGAGTTGAGTATTCGGTTGGAGCCGAAGTGATGTACTGAAAGAGGGAATCTACTTGTAGTAAATGTCTCTGGTTGGGTTCCCTACCAGTGGCCTGACACCGAAATGAGTCATCGTGCTCCCTCATCTATCACAGTCTACTAAATATAAGGTTTTAGTAGGCAGGCTGCCTGCTACTCGTTCACTCACCAACTGAATTATACATCAACTATCCTATGACTATATACTAACTCCACACAATTATTGTATCACCCTAACTAAACCTGTTTACTCCTCTCATACACCAAACTGCATTTATTTATACACATGTTGTTATATAATGGTGCAACTATGCACTACTAACTTATACTACTAACTTATACTAACTATAGTGTAGATAGACCCTTTTGGAAGACACAGCACGAGTTTTGTGTTTTGCTCGTAGGTATTTATAACTATGTAACTTTATTATATTATTGCATGTGCATATCGGAGTGATCACTAAAAGGGATATAATTATATTACAGTCACTCCTACTACTTATATACAGAAGAGGACACTATCTTACATTAGATCAAGTCGCAGTAATTCAAGTGTGCAGATAACCTTAGAAACTTTACTTGAGTAACTCATCTACAAAGAAAGAGTTCTTGTCGTTCCAGCAAAGGATGCTATCTCAACTGTCCAGAATGACACTAATGTATACATTCCTGTACTTTCCTATCATAGTTATTAGTTATTATTATTCCAGGGCAGTCTTTGATCTCTATTCCTCTTTCTCCTAGTGTCCTTTGATATGGATTGCATATTGCACTGTAGAAATAGTAATCTCATCATCGAGGTACCTAATCTTGTTAGTGAACCGAACACCCTACTGACTGACATGCTATGGAAGAACAATGCACACACAACCGGATTTTCCACTTCGAGTCCAAGTCAGTGAATGAAGAGCACTAATGATTATGATGCTAAGGCTCACTGAGTTTCTTTTCCTTAAAACTTGAACGAACCTAGAGAGCATTGGGTTAAAATGAAAATCCTTTGTTTCTTCAACAAATCTACTTAGTCAGCCAACCCAACAGTAGGCAACGCATAAGGAGATTCACAATTGCTAAAATTGTGTTACAACTACCTACACATTCTTAGTATATACATCCTTGAAAGTCGAATTTTGACATTTCTTCTGCTGTGGCTAAGGAGCTGCCCTCAGAGATCCCTATACTTATATTACAATTTAATAGATAGCCGTAATAAAAGGGATATAATATATAAGTACAGATATTACTACCAATTTTCTCTGGCAATTATTTATCGTTTCTAATTGGATCGCGGTTTCTTGGCTTTGTTCCACTACTCGGAATTCTCTTGTGCAAATTTTCCAGTGGTAAACCCTAGACAGGTACTGCGAAATTTGTGTTTTCGGTTTACATTAAAGTGTCTTTTGGAATGATTGCTTATTATTGTTTGGAATTCTTAGGAGGAAATGTTTATTTGTTGATCCTAACATTGTAACTACCATTAATTATGCAAATTATAAAACGTTAATCCAATCATATTAGGTAAACAGTCAACTACGTACTAATAACCAGATCTAGTGCAGTTATTTTAGTCTAGAGTAGAGTGGAAATGAAGAAAACGAATGTGAATGAGGCAGGGTCGTTTGTACGTAAGAAGAAAATGAAGTTTTCTGTAAATACATAATAGAATTACCTTCACCTACTACTTACAATATTTAATAAGATATTAAAGCACGAAGGTCCGGAAAGTCGACCGGTTTTCCACGAGGTGGTTAATGCGATATTGCGGCTTTATGTCAAGGTTTTATTGTGAAAGTTAATTCGTAACGACTTAATAGTACGATAATTGTCGCAGCAAGGTGTTATTACTCAGATCCAATTATAGCTTATCACACAAGTTGAAAATGTGGTAGCAATATTTCTATTTTCTGTCTTGTGTGTCTATAAGCGAAATAAAAATGAAAAATGAGAGGAGAAAAGAGTGTACCCGCTCTCGGTGAACCACTGGTAGTCTGAATGAATGTCATCGAAATCGTCTTGGTAGCTAGCATCTAAAATGGGTTCCAGTGGCAAATGTCGGTGATTATTTGAGAAGGAGACAGGGAGATTTTGGTGATCGAAAGAGACGGAGACGGAATCGTTTAAATCTGCGAGAAAAGATCCCGTTTGCTCATCCAACTGTTCCTCGTGTTCTTCAGCTTCCATTTTGACAGTTAGGCCTCCGGATTGAATTAATGGAGTTCTTACGGACTCACTTTTTTGAATCTCACTTCGAAGCAGACCTGGAATATATTCATTTATCATTTTTTGACATCAAAACAGATCTGATATCAAATACCACTTTTACAGAAAATGGATTCACACTGAGCCCGCCTGGATTACCTTAGACAGCTACCTATGAATGCATCACGAGTTTTTCTATCTCTTCTTCTCAAACTTATCCCGGAGAACTGGAGATGAACACGGCTATTGTGTACTCGTACTTTCCCAACAAACCATTCTTATTTTTATCCCGTTTTCTATGTTATTATTACTCTTAGACTCCACTCTTGGCTATCTTATTTAATGTTTCGTGACGCAATGTAAGCGAAATGCTATATTATTGAAATGCGAAAGAATCTATCTACTATACCTAGAGCAACTTTAATGTCCGCGAAAAAAAGCTCATTTTTGAGTAAGCAATTGATCCAGGAGGCGATAATGTGAGTGATTCCTTGAGGCTTACTATAGCCATCAAAGCATAATAGGCAGAAAAACCGAATCCGGGTCGTATAATATATCAACCCATTTAGGTCCCTAACATTGCATAATGGTAAGGTACTCTTATATATACAACTCTGTCTGTACTTTTGTGAATGTACCTAACCTACCTAACTGTGTCTGTAGTACTATAATAATGTAACGGTTAGTCATTCTACTCTTGATAGGTACTTTTCTTATAGTAAATACACAAAATAGTAGAAGTGATAGGTACCAATAAGTACAATATACGCTAAGCTAGTTTGGAACTTAGAACCCGATCCCGCATCGGCGCTCTTGAGAAAATCAATGTAGGGTTAAACTAAACTTAACCGAATATACTTAGTATAGTATATCCTTATGCAAGTAAATATGTCTCACAGTCTGCCTTTATGCCTTACATATGAAAACAAAAGCTAAGTACGTATAGTAGCAGACGCAGAAAGGAATATGGCAAAAGCAGTTTAGACATACCCGTATAAATAGTATAGATGCTAATGTGCTTGTGTGACTTATGCCTTCTGAGTAATAAAGGAATGGCAAATGTACAGAGATGGAGTATGTATTACGTATACTTAGTAAGTAATGTATGGTAGATATATGCAGTGATAGAGACATAGAAGATAAGTATTACTTTTCTATTCGTTGTACCTATTAACTGTATTATATAGTAGTAAATGTGTTTATATAAGTATTAAGTTAATTTTTGCTTTTTGCATGGTTTTCTTCACAACATAACCGTAAAAGAGAGAGAGTGCCTCGCTATACAACTCCGCTACGGTACATAACCCTGTTGGATGTTGGACAATGTGGTGTAGTGGCCTTATATATTACCTTCATTCAAGATTATGAGTGTGTAAGTATAACATTTCGAGGGTATAAAGGGAATAATAATGCATGCCACGAAATAAATCTAAAGTTTATGCAACAAAACACAAAGAAAATGCATTAAAGAAGTCGAAGAACGCTTCCCATCCGGGGAATTTCTGCTCAGCTCCAATATCTCGGCACAACAAAACTTTCATGCAATCACAGAACAGACTTTCTAAACGATAATGTCAAATAATTATACAGTCGACGGCTGGAAATGGCACTTATATCCACGCTACTACTACATACTCATACATCTATAAGACATCTACGTATATGTGGAACTTTGTGCATACTTTGAACATGTTCGAGGAAGGAATGAACTTTTGGCCTTTTCCTCCTTTGTGGCTACCAAAAGTGGCTACTCCACTTGCCTAC
Source organism: Tomocerus maximus (assembly GCA_019776445.1). Lineage (NCBI taxonomy): Eukaryota > Metazoa > Arthropoda > Collembola > Entomobryomorpha > Tomoceridae > Tomocerus > Tomocerus maximus. Next base: position 6,772 of record JABASH010005590.1, on the reverse strand, counting down.
TAATATACTACAGACGCTCTTTCTCTCTCTGCGACATAATTATACATATACTTTCCGCGTAAAATCCTTTTAATAAGAAGTATCTCTCCACATATCGTAACCTTCTGTCCCTGTACAGGTCGAGACCAGATATAGCTACATTTCTCTCTGGGCACAAGATACTATTTTAATTTCGCACATTACTATTGCAAAGGGGATGCAGGTACTCAGAACTACCCACCATCCATCAGCAACTACAACCTAGAACCAAAGATCAGTAGTCAGTATAAGTTGGGAAAAGTAAGTATATTATTGTATTATAAAATATACGTGACAGAGAAAAGGGAAAATTCATTTTCTGCAAGAATTTAGGGAGCATGGAATTCTGCACTAGACATCTTGTAGTATTTTCTAGAGAGTCGGCACTAGCTACCTCCTACCACTACATTCTTCAGTTTTAGCAATGCAGGACACATTGGAATGGGACGGGAAGGCAGGCAGAGCTATTCCTCTGCCAAGGAAAATTACAGAGTAGGAACGAAGGCCGAAACTGACAACACTAAAGTACAAGTGCCGATGCAATATGTATGTATGGAATAGTGCTACTGAGTACATACATTACGTATACGTACATAAATAAAATAAAATCCCACTCGATACTCGATTCACCTTCTACTTTCTACAACCTATAATGCATACTATTCTTTGAACAACACAACAACAGTAGCAAATAAGAGTCAGTCTGTCTGTTTGTAATGGAAAAGCTTTGAGTGTTAGTCATGCTTGAATGCACTTACTACAAGTAGCAATTCACATTTTATGAAATTGGTTAGATAGATTGGTATGCACAGGACGCTATCTGTAATGTAAGCCACATACAGATGCAAAAGGTTACTGAGCATGCAATGTGAGAGAGATAGCTGAATAGATACGGACTCTTTGATTCCCCTATCTAATATCGACTCCGTTACACTTCACTAGTTTTTATCGGAAAGAAAATCGGATTTCGACATATATGTATATTTAGTTATGCACTAGACACTACTGGTTACTGGAGTTCATCCCGTCTCCATTTTTTTCCGACAACTCTATAGAGATGAGCAAAAAACAGAGTTTCATCAGACAGAATGGTTTTCAGGCTGGACGAAATTCTTTAGAGACAGAATCCACAAGTATTTAATGACATGCCATTTATCTCCAGATGACTTTTACCCTGATTGATTGTAATAGAGCCAGGTCAATCCACCTTCACAAACTATCACTAACTAATTTAGATCCAAGAACGTTTTTTTCATTATTTTCCTAGACTCATTTAATTGCTCACTAAGGCTTAGTAGACGATTAGGTGCTGGACAACTTTTGTTTTATCCTTTTGTTAACTTTTCTCGGAAAATGTGATGCTCTAAGTGCTTACGTATACTTACTACGGCAGTTTCCGTTTGTTTTATATATAAATAGTAGAATAACTCCTATAGACGATGACGAAATCATTATATAGATATACAACTGACACACTTTTATTGGACCTAGTACTAACATTTCTATTTCCTGCGGATGAAACAACTTTCCCTCAACTATACCTCTATGAACAATTACTTGGAACACAACAATCGTAGTTTCTAACAGAAGAGAGGAAAACAATTACAGTTTTCAATAAATTACAATGTGCCACAGACAAAATGAAGTTAATGAGGAATAACGTAAAACCTGATTGGGATAACTTCTCGAACATTTTCGACGATGTAGACGAAATCTGAGCTGCGATAAACCAACACAGAACAAACATGTCCAAAATATCTACAGTCTTTTGGGATGAGTCATTCTTTTCACTCACTTTCTGTGGGCAATCAAAAAGGGAACACAGAGTTTCAAATGCCCGACGCAATGTGCAGGAAATACAATTATTTAGGTGGAAATGTGGAAAGAGTCCAACTGCAGACGTGAGGTAAAAGTAAATGTAGAAATTTTAAAATATTCATTGAAACTGTTTTTGAATATTCTTTACTGTCTGCTAGCAATGTACTTTATGTGAGCAAAATGAAAACAGCAGTCGTTTCAATTCTTTGAGAAGCAGACAAAATGCATCCATAACATCAACATGTCTTCTTGCTAAAACGACGAGTTGGGTAATCTATTTATAACTTTGGCTTTTTATTCCGTCCTGGTCTTGCCCTCACTGCTCTAACAAACCATTGCTCTGCTCCCACTGAAAATCTACTTAAGACAGAAATTCTAGGAAGATGTGCTTCGTTACGCCATATGTCTCCGCTTATAATTGCATCTAGTTCCATGGCTTCGGGATATCTTATTATACCTTCTTTACAATCTCTCAAAGAAATGCTACACACAAAATTAACAAGGTTTAAAAGAGAGTCTAAGAAGATCAAATAAAATCAGGAAGACTCACAACCGCCGTTTCATTACTTGCACTAAAAAGATATTATGTGAGGAAAGACACATTACAATCATGACACAAGAATCTACAACAGTGCGAACTAAATACCTTTCCCTTTCATTTCATCTCTTTACTAACTTTTTTATTTTCTGAGAAAGACCTCCGTGGGAGTGCATAGTGCATTCAAATTTCATTTCCAGAACCTATTCATAAAACTTGCTACTTATGTAATAGAATTGCTTCAGCATCATCTATACCTGCATATTTATATAAATCCATTGTTAGTATCCATATGATATTATTTCCAATTCAAAAAGACAAAAGACTAGATCAACCTATTTTATTAACAGTAAATATATATACGATTATTGAAAAATAAATTAGTTAATTTCTGACTGAATAAATCATTCAAATATTTGCTTAATCCCGAATCATGGTACAGTGTTATCGTATGTAGGTAATTGAATCACAATCTACTTCCATGGATATCGAAATTTGATTTAAACTGGGACATGTTTCCGCATATATTATAAAAATTTGTCACACCAGTGCAAGCGAATTCTACAGTGAACATCAACCTACTGTTTAATAAATGGTAATAATATCAATATCAACTGAAGCATTGGAGGAAACCTAGGGTTAAAGTTTTTTGACCAAAATCACAATTTAATTATCAGAATAGTCCTACCAGTAGGGGAATTTGTATAATATGGTTAGGATTTTGAAAAGTATTAAATTAGTGAATATAAAGCTAACCTTATGTTGAATGTTATTTAGGTGGCATATCGTAGTATCCAAGGATGATGTCATCACAGAGCACAAACACCTCCACACACGAAGTTATTACATTGTAGCCAATTCCCAGTGGTTAGAGTCAGAAGAGTATTAGTAGAATGGAAATGAAATCGTCATGTCACAAAGGAGCACAAAGGGATTTTGCATGAAAAAATTGGTAAAATTGGAAATAGTTTAAGATTGCAGAAAGTGAAGTACATTTGCAATTGGCAATAGTATAGGGAATAAAGTAGGGTGCATAGGATTGCACAGTTCAGTCAGTACGAGATTCTTTCGTTTCGGGCTGCGTCGTTCGGTCGGGATCGATTTCGGAGTTCGGGTGCGGGCGGAGAAACTCAAGAAACGACTTTTTGCTTGCACCCTTTTCTCCAGGATCCGTGGCGCCCGTCGCAGCCACTGCCACCATGCTTACGTCCTCTGAGTCAAAACAGTTACTTACATCACTTGCACACTTGTTCTTCTACGACGTCTGTACTTTTCCTAATCTGACCCAACAGCTTAAGCCTCCAGCTCAAATCCACTGCTTATTGCTCCTCTAACAATATCTCTGGAATCAAATGGAAAATTAGTTGCTTTTCTCCGTCTAGTGTGCAACGAGGCGGTATGCAGCGGCAGAAAACTTAAACCAATGTATTGATTTTCTCTTTTCTCTTTATCAGCATCCGAATCGACTGACTGACGTACTCCTATTGACGTTCTTCATAAGAAATTCGTTTCATTACTAATTAATAGCTTGTTTATGAATTTTCCAGTGCATTAACTTTCAGTTTTGAACTCTGGACAAAATGCACGATTATTTGTATGCTTTCTGTTACATACCTGGATCTACAAAATGAAAATTAAGTCTCTAGGTACGTATATCAAACAAATCAAGCTACAAGATCATTGTATAAGTGCGTAGTATGTAAACTGCAGATTTCTAAATAATTTCCAGAAAACATAACAATTGCGATGTATACTTTACTAACATAAGTACATACATAAGTAAATGAAAGTGAAAAAATCCATATCATAGTAAATCATTCTCAGTTTCAGTTTGTATGCATTTTAAAGCGAAATATTTGCATGGTTAGTAGTTACAGATTATCTCTATGACTAGAGTCTTGCATTGATAAATACTGTCGGATAAGACAAGAAAAGATTGAGCCAGTAGAGTTTTTGATTTCGTTATTTTATTAAAACCCTTCGGCCAAAACACTGACAATGAAGAAATGAATATCACAAAATCACATGTATAGATGAGAGAGGTGAAAAGAACTTGGAATTCTAAAACAACATCATAGTACGAAAAGTTCGTATAAATGTACTGAAAGATTAATCTCTGGGAAGTACTAAATAGATATTTAAGTACATCTCTGTGTCATTAACGAAAACCCGTAAGACTTAAATAAATTTCCAACCCGTTTATGTCCATTATTGAGGTACAGTAACATTTCTTAAGTAATCCCACGGCATTGTTTGAAAGGAGATCCAGTGACTGCACCATAAAGATTAGAAATAAATGGGTAACTCTTGTCAGCTACTTACTGTTGGTTAAATTAGAGAAATTAGGGGATTAGAGTGCAATTCACTTGAAAGGTAATCAGAAGATCTAGAACCGAGAGAGTTTTATGAATTGTACTAGAGAGACTATAATTATGTAGAGATGATCTAGACATTTAAGGTATCTACTGTAAGTATATCACTAGTTGCTAATAAGAGGTAAGACATGGACAGAACTTGGGATTTACTCTTTTTTTGGCAGGAATCATTAATAATTCACGTACTTTCCATTTCCCATAAATTGATGAGACAGAGAAGGATAGAGAGACGAACGGAAAAGTGTCAATAACTTTCATATTCGGAACGCTTATGTCTGTTGAGTGCTGAGTAATTAGAAAAGAGGACCGTTTGGCATGTGCTGATAAAAGTACGTTCTCATATTTTTCATTTTGGCAGGATCGTGTGCAGAAGTTGTCCATTATTTTTATCACTCTCTAAGACTAGACTACCTGGTAGGCTTGTCTCCATCTAAACTACGTTAACATTATTTACCAGATTATCATGTAGTAGTAGTGAAGTGCAATAATTAGCTTATTAGTATAATATTCGTATAATATATGCATGTGTATGTAGTATTAGAGTGTACTGGTTTTCTTAGTATGTAATGCAATGTAAATGTAACCCCACTCCCTACAACAACTATTTAGTACCTACAATATTCATCTTTGGTAACAAGCTGACCTATTCTTCCATACTCACTTCAATTTTAAGTATTTTGTATGTGTTCCTCTAATTTGGATTTGCCTCCGCATACTTAACCCTTCTACTTAGTACAATACTAATTTTTCTGAAAATTGTTTCGCAAAGTAACTTGTAATGAAATGAAAACATTCGAGTCACAGTCCAGCAATTGTATGAAAATTCAAGGTGTATTTCTTAACTTGTCTAATTGGAATTTAACACAACTCTAAGTAGATTTTGTTTATCTTGAATTATCATAGCTATAGGACTACAGTACAATATAGGCAGACTATATAACCATAAGTGAGGAAACAAAAGCTCGTGGACTACTGTACTTTCTGATTTCACTCAGTGCTTTGCAAAAAGTCTAAAAATGTTTTCGATCTATTACAGTTTTACATTACAGTTTAATATAATTTGCCAATGCATGCTTTTCGTAGTTGTTCCACATGCACATTGAGGTATACATCTTTAGAATCGTTCTTTTTGAGGAGTGTTGGACCCTGAGGTCTGTTCTGAGTCCGAAGAGTCACACGCTTCGTCTATTCCGGCCTCTCCATCGTCACCTCCGATTACATTCGTCGCTCCCACTTTCAGGTCTTCCGTCTGCTCCTTTCTCACTTGCCAATAAAACCATCTGTCAAAACCCACAGGCATAATTATCAAACCAGTCATCCACAGCTAATACATATTGCTACTCGAGTATTTACAATTCTCCCAAATATTTTCCCGAAAAGATTATTGCGATGTACCATGTCAAAGGGAATCAACGATGGAAAGAAACTATAAATAGGGAACAGTAGTGAATACAACTATGCAAATGATCGTAAATAATAATTTTAATTTGCTCTTTGCACTAATAAAACAATTGGACGATCAACGAGCTCCAAAGAGGATTTCCTGTTCTCATGTTTCAATTCTCGTAACCACACTCTGGATGTGGGTAGCATAAAGCCATTGATATGTCAATCTACGTTGTGTATGGCTATTTAAATAGGGCAGATGCACAGATGCAGTTGCCAACAGGAAATCATTGATTAGAAACTATATCAAATCCAATTGTATCGAGTAACATATAAATTTTCTGTTGCAGTAGAATATTAATAAACTGCTCATGTATGTCGTTGATAAGGAATGTGAGCCGCTATGAGCTTTATTGCGTGCTACTACTACTATATTTTAATTTCAAGTGATTTCTGTATGGGGGACATAAAATTGCAGACAGTAAACAATATGCCTGGATGTTGTGTTTACAGAATATAAACAGAGTGAGTAGTACTATATGGTTGTTGTTGAGTGGGATCTCAACTGGAGAGTTTTCTCGAGGGCTGTAAATAGATCAAGAGCCTTTGAACATTCTAAAGGATTACAGATAGTATA
>JABASH010005589.1:0-11848 GCA_019776445.1 Tomocerus maximus | reverse complement strand
TATTTATGTATGTAATAATCCCTGGAATAATTTTCATCAAGTAATGTTGTTTTATCTCCTCCACCACTTCGAATGCGACAGTATGAACTGCTCAAGAATAAAGATTGACAATACCATGTGCTATAAAACAGTTCTGATTATGATTCTGAAGTTAGATACTTATACTATACAATACATATTTGGTACACCCGAGCCCACGTTAGAATAAATGATATTTGTCTGAGCTGTAAATGATATTTAACTTTCTAACTTTAACTGTCTTCTATTTACATTACAAATGGAAACTGAAAATACTTATAATGAACTGCTACAATCTTTGTAGTATATTCCGAAAAATAATGCGCCCGAGACAAATTTATGGGAAAGAGTACATGCCCTAGTTTGCAAATTATGAGGATTAGCGTTTTACTACTGGCATTGGGGATTGGCCATGGAATAACTCCTGTGTCTCGAAAGGATTCTTGGAAATTTAATTTCATGCTAAGCTTATCTGTATTTGCGTTTCAGTGTTAAGCTGAACTGCCCCTTCGCGATAAGACATCCTGTTGTTTTTATCATAGTACTATTATCGTACTGGTAAGTAGTTTATATTTAGAACAGACAGAGAAATTAATTTTAGGCAAAGCCCTCATTCACACAAATATTTCTTAACCAACTACGTAAACAGTGTCAAATGAAAGGTGCTGCATCTATTTTCATTTCATTAGACACATTTCGCTGTCATAACGCTCTATTAATACTCAATATACCCGGATATTTGTAGGCATTGAGATAATTAGGTCATATTGCTAGATACAATTTCATATTTTATGATAATTTCATGCACAGCATGATAGAAAGGTGCTAACAGAAGTGAGTAGCTTGAATTTTATATTTAATTTACAATCTTGAAATAACCAACCATAGTATTTGGGAAGTTTTTGGGCAATTAATAATATCCCAATCAATTGAATTTCAGAAAAAAACACTTGGGTGATGGTAGGGGGGTATAGGTACTCCTGACTCCTACCATAAGACCAAATAATTTATTCGATGCCATACCGTGATGTTTGGGTATATACTGTAAGTGCATAGCTGAAAGTAATTAATTACACAACAGAGAAAAACAACTGCGCTGCCTTTAGTTCCTACCTGGCTTAATCTCTTGTAGCCATTCACCACATGCACAAATGCTGATTCCTAATTGGATGATGAAATTGTAATTGGATAGTGAGCGTATTAACTATCGCCTTAATTGCATTGTCTGGGATGGGTTGCGTGAAGCATCATCATAATTAAGCACGAGAAAGCAAGGTTGATTAATACGCAAGAGCTCCATGGCTTTCGCTTTCGTAGTCTTAGTATAGGTAATAGGTTAAATTATTTAATTTTCCACCGACAGATTACTTTACAAATCAATAGCTCGTTTTCTAGTTAATCAATAGTTCTTAACTAAGATTTTGGTGCTACCAGTGCTAAGTTATTTGGAAAATGTATGCATGGTAAAGTCGAAAATTGTGTTTTGGTTTCGTGGAAAGAGGAAAGCTGCTTTTTGGCGAAATGCATAGTGATTGTCCAACCTGAATATGTGAGGAAGGATGAAGAAAAGCAATAAATAAGATCCATTGTGGCTGGAGAATGTTAGACTTACATCTATTATTCAAAAGTTTGGTAGATACTAGGAGATTTTTGTAAGAATTGGGCTTACCGTCACAGAAGAGTCGCTTACGAGTTGTGACTCGCGTGCTAGTTGATGATTGGGATATTTTGACACTGGATCCCATTCGAGACTCGGGTGTCAAAGACGATTCCGAGTGAGTCAACTTTGTGGCACTTTGTTGCTGAAGTTGTGGCTGTTGTTTCTCATACGGAATTCTCGGGTGACCACTAAACTTGTTCAGGTGCTTCGTGCTTCCCTTATCGAACACTTGTATCTGACAAACAAATGCACAAAACACACATCAACTATCAAGTAAACTCACTGCACGCAATACCTTCTCATTCTTCACCAACTTTCTAGACGTCTGTTCTAAGTGCATCACATTCTGCACAGATACAATTTAAGCCCACAAGACTTCAAGTACTTATTCTGTTATATAACTCTTTTTTATTTCGGGGATTTCTTCCCTAGCCAGTGATACCCTATAGTGCCTCGGTTTATTATTTACCTACTAGTAAGCTTAGATCATCTCCGTCTCCATTATCTACAATATGGACACATGATGCATCTATAACGTTAGAGGATTCTCCTATCGTGCCCCATTTATGTTAGTAAATATATAAAACAGCCATTCACTCCCACTAAACATTATCTTGCGGGTATCTCCTTTGCTTTGGCCATGAGCCTAGGACACACTACGTAAATAGACACCATAAGCACATAAAGAATTTCATGTTCAGCTCTCAATCTTGTGATACAATCATGGAGAGAACATCAGACATTGTGACAAGCATTCCTAATTGCAGAACATGCTGTAGTAGTCTGTCAATTGAGTGATGGGACTTGTCATGGAACTTTCCTAAAACTTTTACTACGTATGTGCAGCAGATACATCAGATAGATATTAATGGTAATGCTGTCAACGAGAAGGAAAGACATTACAATCCGTATTAGTCCAAAGGGAAAAATCAAAAAACATTTTGACATTTTTTTGGAGACTAAAAATAGAAACTAAATACAGCATTACAATTAACACCTTCGCAAATCAAATGCAGTCAAAAGAAGGCTTAAGTTACGATTGTCGTAGAATTTTCCTGATGAATTGCAGGCGTTTGATGATAAAACTACTTAAAACACACATCAAATTTCAGGAAAATATATATAATAACGCCAGTTTTGTACAGAACGATAAATGGCTCGTATCTGAATTATTTTGAACTTAAGAAGTGGAATAAAACAAAGTTGTTCTCTGACTCATAGCTTTAGGCATACTACGTGGTGAAGGAACGTGCTTTATGAGATAGGATGATACTACAACTATACTGTCGGCCATAGGACAGAGAGGGATAAGAATGTTAGCAAAAATGTCGTTAATTTTGTAGAATAGACCTAAACTGAACATAAATATTTTTAATGTGCCAAACTTCATCACATATCGCACTGATATTAATTTTATTTCAAAGAAAAGAAGGTTCGTACATTTTATGATTATGAAGTAGAGCTAGGATGCTTCATTGAATAAATAATGAAACAATTTTAAGACTTGTTTGAAAGCTTTAGCAATATCACGCAACTGCTTGAGGAGTTTTACTTAGCGATACGATGTACACTCAGAAGATGGTTCCTTAAGTAATCTATATGCTGAAGTACAATATTATGTAGATGTAGAATATACACTTTAATACAAGTTCTTGCTAACTATATTCATCAGTATCAACGGCTGTGGTATGAAAATGGAAAAAACTTACAACGACTATTGCATTTGTATTAAATTTTTATCCTTCGTCTTCCCTTGAGCTGAATGACGCATTAAAGTTTAACTAGAAAACTAAAGCATTTAAAGAAAATTTATAGATGTAGTATCTGCATAAGAAAATATTTACTGTTATCACTACATTTTGGAATCAATATAAAAATGTATTATAATGGTACTTAAAGTTTTTAAGAGCTTTCGCATGATTGTACTATAGTTTGTCCTGAGGAGATCCGTGACATACTAATGCAGGCTATTCCACAGAATTCATTCAGCGAACATCATTTCATATCCCCAATGCAACGCCTGGATCGTTATTCTAGAACATAACAATTCTTTCTATTTGAGTCGATGTACTAGACCCGCAGTCTGTTTTCTGGGAATGGGAATATTATATATGGACAATGCCTCTATGTAGATAATATTTCCGCGAAATGTAATCACACACGCAGTATAAAAACATATGAGCAGTTTTATTAGCTGTGTCCCTGTTTGTGATCTGGAAGAACAAGAAGCCTTGCAACTGCATCTATACCATAAACGTAGTTTACGTAGTAGAAGCAACTATATTTTATTCACATTCCCTTGAATAGACGTACATTTTATTATGTTTGTCACTCCCAATGCACTACATTCTGGTTTTTTATGCAGAAACTATTATTTGAATGCTTCATTCTCAACCATATAAATTGTATCGTATCAAACACATTCTACATATCAACTGTGCGTGTAGTTTAATCCATTCCGATTCTAATCTTATTGCGAGTAGGAGTGGTTTACTGGGTTTGCCTATAAGGGAATCCTTAAATGATTTCACACTCGTCCTGTACATATAAATACTACTATACAGATATATAGATGTTATCTAGGAGTAGTAGTGGGGACTGGACATTACATTTGAACAAGATGTTCTCGAGCTTAGCCTACAGTAGTAAAAGGAAGTGACACTAGAAAAAGAGTGGCAATTGGGATGTTCTCCTTGCAGTCACGACGTAAGTTTACGTTAATGCATGGATAGAATATTATGTAGAATACTATACGGAACATTCTGGGGAGTACAGACATGTACTATATTTACTAGTGCATGTGCGGACTGTGTAGTGCGGTGCATGTGCTCAAGCTGGAATTAATGAAGCCATAAGAGAGGACATTCAGAGAAATTGTGCTGTCCAGCTGCTAAAAACACATTCCCATTCAGTGCTCACTGCAACCTTCCTCTATTTTCATCCGGCGATCTGCACACAACTGTATACATTAAACTTCCCTGTCTTCCCAATTCCTACCTACTATTTACTTCTTATACTTTCTTTCTATGATACCTCAATAGTTTCCTCTTTACAATCACTTTCTCTCCCATAACATACCCTATTTACAAATAACTTTTACCTAGACGGTCCACTACATCTATGTTATTGGCATGATTCACAATATTTATGTTTGTCCCCTCTTTCCCCCATATGGACTGTACACAAAAGGTCAAAAGTAGGTACTAGATTATATCAGTCTAAACAAAACTACAAATTCCAGAAGATGAGACTGTTTAAAAGCATTTAGACTTGACAGATTGTAATCTTATTGAAATCATGCAATGAAGGTGGAACAGAATTATTTCACAGTTCCTAGGTGTAAACATACATTTTCTAAAAAATTTGAATAATATATACCGTGGCATATCAGATCAATTGAACAAATACCATGCAACCGCAAGTTGCAAATTCCATTGGTTTTCTTGGAATCTTTTTTGCATTCTGAGCTGGCGGAGGAAAGGAAAGAGTAGACATAGGTATAGTCGAAAGGTATGGGAAAAGACAGTGAAAATGTATTGCAGTATGTACTTGTTATTTTGTAGTTGAAAAAAATTGGTATTGGAATACTCTTGGGAGCTGGAGAAAGGGAGGTTGGGAAAACGTATTAGGGTATGGACACATCAAAGAAAATAGGTAAGGAACCACAGAAGCACTAGTTACTCCCTATTGTAGTGGTGAATAGAGATATGTATCCTTGTACGGAGACATGTACTTACGTAATTGTACATATACATACGGTAATACTAGCAGGATCATAGATCCTTTTCAACAAAGCAATAGGTACGTGTGTAATATAATGTAAAATAGACAGGGATTAGATTACATTACACCCGCGGCCTATCCTCCTCTCCTCCATTTCCATTACAGGGCCGAGTGCAACATAAAGTTATGGAGCTTAAAGAGAGTTCAATACATTATTGCATAGACAAGTTGGGCGAGTGGACAGGAGAGGACAGAGTACAATAAGACACACTTTAGTTTCACACTCTCACTATACTTTACTTTCTGGTCAACCAAGTCAAGTGAACCAAGTTAGAAAGAGAAAGATTTTCTTTGTCGATTTTTTTGCTTCTTTTATGTATGTAAGTAGTTAAAGGTGGAAAACATTCCTATTTGTTGGTGTTTGTGTCTTTGGACCCATATATATAGGAAATGGTCGGTGCACATTTACTTACATTTTATATACATGTGTACACATGTAGTGTGCAGGGTAATGTATGTAGGGAGGAAATTATTTGGCTGCGAGAATAGAAAAGCACTTTGAAATCGACTTTCTTTTTTGGCACTTCTAAACAACCAAAGAGGAGCCATTGATGCGATATTTTTGCATTAGTGTCTGAATTCCATTCAGTGAATTAGCTCTGATACGACTTTTTTCTTTTAGTCCCCACTCTGGCTCTGCCCTTCTATGTGGGTATAAATATGTAAGCAAAGCACCGTGCTATTTACTACAAGTAGCATGTGCTTTGCCTTTAGCCTCTCAGTGTACATATGTATTTCCCATCGTCCTTTTACGACTTTAGAATGGAACACTAAGAGTTGTGATAAGGAAAGCCCCGAGCAAGATGTGTACGTGCAATGTAATGGAGTAACAACTAAAGTGTCTTGCTCAGCCTGTGCACCAGTATGTCGGGGATAGACCGGTATTAGTTGTAGCTAGGTAGGCATTTACTATTTTCATAGAAGCCAGACACAGAGACCTTAGTTTCCATTACTTCAATTCTAGCCTGACTCGTGTCTGAAAGTACTTTAAACTACAATGGGTTACATATTAGATATTAAGTCAAGTCAATTCTCCGCTTCTTATAGCCCATTGTAGTTTTTTTCAATTCGCATTTCCACCAAAGCATGGAATATAGAATGGAGAAAGCAGACCAGGGAGAATCTTGCATCTTGAACATCCCATATACGTGTATAAACGACTGCATAGCCATATTATTAGACGGTATGAACGTTTCTGACAAGAATGTAGAAACCTAGCTACCTGCGAGGGAAATAGGGATCTATAAAAAAGTCGAGGGTCTTTCAAGGTGCAAGGAATCTCTGGAGCCTCTTAAATAACTTGCTTTACCTTTCTCTTCCCTTTCTTCCTGTTTTCCAGACAGACCGAAGCACTCCACTGTCTTTATAGTTCATATAGTGTAGAAAGTAGATCCTTATTACTTGTGATGGACTTCTCTACCAATAATAAGTATGTCCCCTATTTTCCCCGAAACAACTTCGTTTTGAGGGAAAGGAGAAGGAAATGCGTGAGGGTATAGACTAAATGAGTTGGCTAGTAGATATTGCTACAGCAGAGTCTTAAGCCTATCCTGCTTAGTTGTTTCTACACATACGGAAATTTTATTTGTATTTGCGTAGATACATTCATAAGATAGAGAAAATGGAATTGAGGAAGAATGTCCCTCTTGCATTCAGTTCATGTAGGCTGTAATCTGAATGGTTATAGACGTCATTGACATTTGACTGGGGAGAATGCGAATAAAAGTAATTTGCTTCATCACATTCCATTCGTTCTTTACCATTTTTCTTGACTAACTACAACTGGATATACGGGAGAGAGAATTCAAAGAAGCCTCTCAGAATATTATGGTCCTACCTTTCAAACCCATCGCACACCTAAATAGGTAAACTAATACATATGTGATGTAGTGGTGAAATGGAAGAATTTTAATATGTTTTACGTAGAAATCCAGGGCAAACCAAAGGAAAGGTATGTGGATGGAATGAATTTACATAGTACACAAAGTGAGTACGTACAATCAATGTTAAATGGAATGAGGGGAACATAGAAGACTTTCAGTAAGTAGGCATCTTATTTTCTGTGTACCTTCGTTAGATATGCAGGTAGGTGGTTGTGTATGTGTGCATTAAGATCTTTTCCATTGATATTCAGGCGCTGCGTTATTATGTTATGCTGTTCTTTGCTCTATTCAGTCTATAAGGTTGATTTTCCTTCTGCATTACTATTCGGGCCGTGAGTACATATTCCTATCATTCGCCATAAAGCCCAAAATAGTAAATGTCTGCGAAACATCTCGACATCAAAGTAGAAACTTGCCAGAATCATTCCCTTAACAGCTTTACATAAAGTCAACTAGGCAGACTAAACCAAACCGCCGTGCACATGGTTCTTTCTCCCAGCCCCTGCTTTCTCCTCACTTCACTATCTGATTCTATTATCATGAGAGCCTACAATAGTACTTACTATTCTTTCATACCTTCTTAACTGGCACATATAAATAAATACTAGGTACTGTGTTAGCTGCTTTTTTCACTATAGACACTACAGATATTCAGATACTAAATATTTCCTAAACCTCCCTTATAGCGAAGAATGATATGAAAGACAAGGCGTTATTATACTTATTGTATGCTTTCACTCCATCTTTTGCTGTAGCATCCCAATTTTACTAGTGTGTGCTCTAAGAAATGAGAAAACGTGTGTTGTCTTCTTTCTTCGAGTATATAATAGAAGAACAATATTATGTATACTCATTTTAGATACGCGTGGACCAGTAGTTTCTGAAAAAAGTAGTACAATGTGGCAAAGAGAAAATACTACGTTACATACAACGTACGTTACGTATGTGTTATGTTATGAATTCGCTTCGGGAAAGGATTCAGAGAGAATGTATTAGAGCTAAAGCAATGCAGAGTTGCTAAAGGAAAGCTGAGAGGCGGAGAGGAGCTCGTGCCAAGAAATACAACATAATATAATAGATAAAACCAGTTAGGTTACTTTAGTCTGCAAAATGGAATTTTCTCTGAATGGAATTGTACTGTATACTTAGGAGATATGTGCGAGGAAATGGCTAATAGTTATTGTAATGCTCGCATTTTTATTGTGACTTGTCACCCTTGCTTTCACTTTCCTACTTTTCAAATTTTACATCTTCCTCCCATTCTTATATCTTTCTGTTTAGAATTGCGAAAAATAAGTCAAAATTCGGAATCCCCTATTCTCCTCTGCGAATCACGACGTGGTAATGTAGTGTGCAATGTAATGAACTAATGAATGCAGTGGAGAAAGTCATTACGTAAATTTAAGTACCTATTCGCTATAATAAAATAGGCACAAATACAAATTATCCCATTATTTATTTCTTTTAAACAAGTTTGCCAGAGGAAATACAGCAATCCACTGTCTTGATGTCAAAATCTTTCTTTTCTCCATAAAATATTTGAAATGGACTTTTTATGAATTGAGACAAGAGTCTTTTAAAGTAGTAATTCTAGCGCAGTAATGAAAAAGAAATAATTCGGAGAAAGTATAATGCATAAAACATAGAATAATAATGGTTCGTCTCCTAATATAGTTAAGCACATGGAATTGGTTTCAGCCCACATTCATTCATTCACTCATTCATTCAACATTACATTAGTTTAGTAGCTCTAGTGATCATGATCACTGTTAAGTAGCGCTGGGAGTAAAAGTCTTCTTTGTACTTTCTCCGAATGACTGGTGCTTTGCTTGAGTAGAACCTGATTGTGAGGAAGGGAACAATGCCGCAACGCAGAGCACCGCAGACTTTCTCCTCAGCTTGCTCTTTTCACTTCTCCTTTCTCCTCACAGTGTGATAGTTAGAAAATAATGTTGCAGTACATACTACATAACTCTATAGTATTTATATATAGACCACATTTACCTATATAGTGCTACATCAACTCTATATATAGCAGATTCCTCATTTTCTCAACTGTGCCTTGTAATGCATGGATTTCTACCGCAAAGAGAGGATGTTAAGTATACAAAACTGCGTGTGGTATGTTCTAAATGCATAGCAGTGGAGTGTAGTGGTGCAAAAAAAGAAATGAGACTGTTAAGCACTACTTCCCTTCATCCCCTCCCACTTGTCCGTAGAGATAACTGTTCTACAGACTACTTAGTGTACTTAGTAATACCTACATTTAATACTACTCCTTTCCCCTACCTACACATTAAGTGCAAGCTATACACACTTTTCCCTAACTAACCACCGTGTGTGCGTAGATAGTCTTATTATGCACTCGAGCTATATTTTCTTCCATTTTTTGTAAATTGAAGTCATCATAAGGTTTCAAAAGTACAGACATACATGTAGTAATACATGGTAAAGCGAAAAAAGGTTAAGATTTGCTGCATAAAAGTAGAGAAAGAGAGTCAAGTCAATTGAAGCCAAGACCCATCATCATCCACTCCACACTTTTCTCTCTAATGGAAAGTTTGCTTATGTCTAAGGGAAAAGAAACTTGGTAGGCTTCTTTCTAAAAAATAACATGCTCCGTAGTGTGTGTACATAAGTTACAATATAAAAATATAGGAGTTAAATATGTGGGGTGAAACAGTCTCGTGTGCTCTACTAAACTGAAGTGAATTCGCAATCTCGTGGTGGTATAGCGGACGAGTCACTGTAGTAGTAGACTGTATGGTAATAAAGAGTAGAGACTGCTGTGCTGTATGTGATGTGATGCTGCTCAATTCTGCTCTAAGACTGTGACGTAAACTACAGAAACCTGGCCTTGTATTTTACATGTATAAAGTATTTATCTTGAGTGCTATGCCCTATCTTGATAGTATTAAGCTGTTCTCTCCGAATTTGGTGTACTGATGTCCCGAGATAGTAGCAGTTGATGCAGACTCTGTGGCAGAGCTATAGTACATTATAAGTCTCTTTTGGTTTAGTTAACTCTCGTATTTCTCATGAGTAGTGATTTCTTTGGCTTCCTAGTGAAAAATTGAAAATCTGACAGGATTGAATGTGAGAGAGGAAGGGGAGCATGAGCCCTACATTCTTTTTTCCTCTTAAAATAAAAATCCAACTGATTGTAAGTTGAGTAGATTGAGAGTCACAGGAGTCAAAGAGCCGTATATGCATACGCATGCACACTATTTCTACTAGAACGCACATTCCGACCTCTCCTCCCATAAATGCACAAGATAAAAGTTAAATATTGCAGAAAAATGTAATAAATCTCCGAAGGAACTTATCAAATATGATTTAGGTCGCTGTGCATTGTTGTACTACTAGTGCATTTTATTGTGTTTGT
The DNA here is from genome assembly GCA_019776445.1 of Tomocerus maximus. Classification (NCBI taxonomy): domain Eukaryota; kingdom Metazoa; phylum Arthropoda; class Collembola; order Entomobryomorpha; family Tomoceridae; genus Tomocerus; species Tomocerus maximus. Next base: position 1,119 of record JABASH010005589.1, on the reverse strand, counting down.
CTAAGGAAGCTTGCAATGCAAAAGATTCATTTCACTGTATCTATCATCATCGGATACGATATTTTCACGAGAAATAAGACAATGCATAGCTACCTAAGTGATTCTTCATGCAAAACTGCTGTTCACCGCGGCCTCGTCCCACAAGGACGGAACAGACGAAGCAAGAAACACAGTCTTTTTATACTTACTTACTAGTCCAGATAGGAAATAATGTAAGCAAGGAGACACTTTTCTACGTCTACGTGTGAAGAACAAAGTTTCCCCAATACAGCCCTATACATTACATATATAGAATATAAAATGGGTGCTTTTCTAAAACTACTTACGTCAACCCATCTGAGTAAGTACCCAAAGTAGAGAACGAGCCCCATTCGGCGGTTTCAAGAATGGGACATTTCTTCCATGAAACTTTCCGCATGAAATCGCACAAGAGGTAGACTCAAATACAGACAATGCAATGCTAACTTCCCTTCAACCTACTTTATTGGCTACTTCACTAAGTATACTATATTATTCTTCCTACATGCATCGCACTTTCTCCGACATGTCCCCTACCACTTCCAGTTCTAACATTTTCTCCAGGCTCATAATGATCAATAATTACTTCCTCAAAAAACTTAATCCTGCAAAAATCAATCCTTAAATGCACCAACAAAAGTCTACTAAATAATAACTACGAAAAGTATCAATACAATTCCATTTAGCACTAGACAGATTTAAGATTTCCATTACTTAGTGCTAATTAACAAGCAATGTGGATTGTGGATTTTGTAGAACATACGATACACATGTATGGCAAATTGTGCTTATGTAGATCATAAAGCGTGAAGGTAAATTTAGATCATGTGATTCTATCTGAAATGCAAGTGCAGCTGTGTATTGTGTAACCAATCTGAATAAAGGATTGCGTAATGTAGATAAATACAGACACGCGGGACGGGTGTATGAACATAACGATGATAGTGAGTAATAGGGGAATGTGTAGTTGATGCAGTCGTGTCCTCTAACATTAAGTGGCTGGATAAAGCCAGGGAGAAAAGAGTAAAGCGAGCACAAAGTAAACGTCATAGGTAAGTGGAGTAAACTCCCAGTAGTCTGTGTAGGTATTCATACACATGA
>JABASH010005588.1:0-11850 GCA_019776445.1 Tomocerus maximus | reverse complement strand
CGCCATTTCGGATTATCCGAAATGGCGGGAAGAAAAAGCTTATACATGAGACTAATACGGCATGGCAGCTCTAGAGTAGGTATAATACCTTTCTATACTCTAAGATTTGTGATAACGCACTAATATCACATCTATGTTTTGAGACAATAAAGCTTCTAATATTTCACATCAGGTACCTATTCGATTAAAGTAAGGGATACCCTGCAAATACTACTTATACCATTTATGCTACGGATAGAAATTGGAGGAAGAAATGTAATATGCAATAAAAGAAATACATAGAAATTCAGGTACGCAGCCAATTTTCGGGAAAGCATTCTTTTGGAGAAAAAGTGCCCTGTGCACAGATGCTATTTCTTTGTATTGTATTTATGTAGGTACAACATTCCATTTCAGATCTCACGTTGGACGAAAATGATCAAAACAAATTGCTAAACCCATATCTGTATTAGAGAAAGAACTATCAGTTACAATTTGCAATGGGAAGTTGAAAGTACCTACTGCAATGGTTAAGATCTATAGATCGGATCCTTCAGAGCAAAGATTGCTACTTTTTGTGATTTGTTGGCCAAAGCAGGAAGAACTGTTTTCCACCTAGTACATTGTGTGGACTTCCTGGCTAAAGGATAAAGGTCGAATATCAACTTGCAATATGACATTATACTGGAATGGTAAACATTATACTATTAAGGGTACCGGACGGAAATCTTGCACTGCAATTCTTTTCTAAAACCTCCGCCTTCTCACAGATATCGAAGATCACGTTATTAAACTTGACTTGGTTGAACGGCACTTCTCACTCCAAAGAAAGTCATTTTATTTTCTGTACCCCGAAGTGGTTTTCTAATGTAGAATCTTTTACAGAACGCTATCTTTGAAAGTGCTCCTAAAAGGATGTCTTTTCAATTTCACTAAACATACGAATATCTTGGGATATTTACTCATCTCCAATAGCTAGACATAAATTGGTTTGTGTACCTACAATCTCTTAGCATTTTCATTTTTCATATTCATTTTCAAGCTACTCTTAGTCTCAAGGTACAATACATTAAAAATTGACTTTCATAAATGTATTCTGTAAATTGTGTCTCACTCACAGTATGGCATGTTTGACTGGTCTCACTATCGCAATAATATTTTGAATATTTCTTCATTTATCTATTCAGAAGGGATGATGTAGGGGCGTGCATAACCTAGTAGGTATATAACTTTACAGTCAGTTGCAATCAGATCCGAGTCATTAGTCTTATGCATCCCAAGGGCAATATACATAATTGCAGCTTGCTGATAGCGAATTATCATGTGTTCACAAAATGCACTAAAAATAAAATAAATCTAATGTAATGGACTGAACTGAAGGAACATCTCACAAGACTGCAAATCACATTCAGGAAATAACCAATTTATATACCATACTTAACTTAATAGTGCAATGAGCATTCAATTTTATTGCAAATGCAGTAACATTGTTGTCTTCTATTGGCCAAATAAGAGTTTCTTGGAGTTTGCTAGAATTTATCTATGCAATAGTGCAGTACGTACTTTCGATCTAATGGTTCATGCTCATTACAATTAAAATAATTTGAAATGTGAATGTGCCATGTACGTATTATATGTAGGTACTGATAGATAGCTCATCCTTCAGAGCTAAATGAAAAGTGTCAACTTTGAAGTACACCCCTTTATTAATCCCAAATTCCCATATTAACTTTGTAAATGGGCACTGAAATAGAAATCTAACTTCAAAATGCATACCACGACGAGAGCTGTCACTCTTAGTGAATGTCTAAGATGAATGTCCTTTTTATTAAAGACGAAAAGACTAATTGGAAATGCAGCAGTTATCTATTGTGAAATGTACTAACGAATCCTCAAACACCAAATTATACTCATGCTAACTGCTCTGCCAACTACTACTTAATTTTTTGTTCGAAAGGGCTTTAGAAACTGGCTAGTCATCCTAACAAATTAGCAAGTAAACAAGCGGATGCCAAGAAGAACTTTTTCGTCCAAAGGTTATCGTGACATGAACAATTAAATAATTTTTGCTGACAGAAATGGACTTACTATGACTAGTGGAGAAAGGTTATACTACAATAGAAATTATCGCTTTGAATGAATGAACTTGTTGCTTCGTCTAATTTGAAAATAGAGTTTTAGAATACTTCTGATTTCATTTATTGAACAACAGCACACATAATTGTAAGACACTTACGGTTCTAATATGATGACTTGAGGCTGGTTAGTTACACTGTAGTCACATAAACTTATCTACAAGAACTCCTTTTCTAACGTTCAACTTAGAAACAATGGGTCTCCAAATGAAATTGATACTATTTTGACTTTGCAATAGAGTAAGTAATTATTAATGTGCAATAATGAAAAGTTGCATGCTTATGAAAGTACTTTATCTTTCAAGTTAAACTAGCAACGATGAGATTCATGCTTTCACTTAGTTTAGACACCATACTAAAAACCCGGCAGACAAGACAGGGCCCAGGGATCTTGAGACTACCATTCCACGTGAAAGCTGAAATGAAACTGGAAGAATTCTAGCAAACCGACATGTACTCTTGAGATTTGAGAGTAACGGGGAGTCTGTCGACTCCTTTCCCAACATTCAGACCCCACTGGAAATAATTCTCATGGAAGCAAAGAAACTCTCTACCAACCTGTCCCAAGTCTGGAAACACATTTAGTCAGTGCAAGGCATACTTTTTCATTTTGAGTGCCACCTACTATCTCACAGTTCTAAAGAACCACAATACATAGCCTTGAAAATGACACTTTTGAGAAACTCCAATAAACAATTTTAGCATGTCAGACTACCACTTTCGTACCCCACTAAAAATCTTTTTCAATCAAAACATGTTCGACAATCTATCAAATTGATATTACAATTTAATTTGTCACTAACTATCTGACCATTTCTAATAATCTCCTACAGGGTAGCTTTCTTTGATAAAGAAATAATGTACCAATTAGGTATACCCAGCTACTAAAGTTGTAAAGCTAGCTTTACCCCTAAAGATGATACTACCAAAATAATCATCTGTGTGTTCTGGGTAGACACGTCATTCTGGCATCATGCAATCAGAACATTTGTCGGTTTTGAAGAAATTTTGAAACTACGGTTTAGTCAGTTTCATCCATCCTACCCTATGGATATAGATAAGTCGAAGTAAAGTTGAAAAAATGCGATGTAATTAGTTTCTAGAGCTGGCATGCGAAAGAGTAGTATTCCACAGTGTAAATTAACAAGCGTGCTTTTTCATTTTACCAAATGAGTTGTCTATGTAGCGTACCTCACCTTAATGTGTAATGAACTCTCTGGTTTACTCTTAGTCTTAGTTAATAAACGAACGAAATCGAATACAAATTGTATTGAATACACAATGTACGTACAATCACTGAGTCCCAATCTCTACAGGTAATTTAATGTTTATGTATCTCCCTTGCAATTTTCTACTCTTCGTGATGTTCATACTCCTTTTTAATGCACATGTCTATAAATATTTCTCAAAGTAAAGTTAGATTAAGTAAAAAAGTACAAATACACCGTATATGCGGCTTTATTTTAAAAATTGAATTGACAGAAATGACAGCATCAAAATGAGAGTGGTAGGTATACTTAAGTTCATCATCGTATCGGATTCAGAGCATAAACACTGATAAATGACTATAAGTGTCTAATATGTTTGTATATAATTAAACGTACAGACTAATGTACTTAAATATATACATTAAATATCTCTCTCTAACTTGCTACTACGTTATTTCATGCGTCCAGTCCAATTACCGATAAGAGAAAAACATTAATGATACGTAAAGATAATCACATGCCACTAAAGAAAGTTGAAAATTATGTAGTGCTTTTGTACTGTTTTTCTTGCACAATTTCAAAACATTAGTATTTACTGTTAAATTGATGACCGATACGCATACGGTATAACAATTACCTTTCTCAGCAGTATGAATCTCTTCGGCTGTAATAATTTAAATAGTGATACATAATCGGGGTAACAAACTAACCATAATGAATGTAAATATATCTTTTTAATTAAGATAAGTCATAAATAACTTGATTTAGTATCCAAGAAAACTTTGAAGCTCATAAATAAGGGAAGTAAAACCAGCAATAAATTATGGGGAAGGATGCACAGCCCGGATGCGGTGTTTCTGTTGTCAGTTTCCTCTTTTTCACACTGCAATGAGAACTTTCTCGTTGAGACATTCTGCTCCCATCTGACAAGTACATTTTCCTAGATCTCCGTACTTAGAATCGGTCTGTTTCTCACAGAAGGCGTTTTGAACACAACTGCCGTAGCTCAGATCTATTCTGTTACAAATATTACCCGGTAGTATGCGACAAGATCCATTCTGCCAGGTAAATTCACTCTTACCAAATTCACTGTCGTCATCTCCACAATAACATGTTCTTGTCGTAGAATCGCATTCTGCATTCCATTTTGTACATGTACTATTGCTTTCCAATAGTTTCGGATCACAATGTTCAGATTTACATACAATTAGTCCATAAGTAAACATCACAAAAACTAAACCGCAGAACATAGTCATACTACAAACAAGATTCATTCCTTTAGGATATATATTTGGTCTCTGCAAAGGAATTATCCATCTAAGAGATGCCCAAGAATGATAAGAATATTATAGAGTTGAATTAAAAAAGTAAGACAAACATTAAACTGTAGTTCCTACTTTCCTACTGGAAAAAAATGTAACACCCACGTATTAACGTGTATGAAATTCTTACGTGTAGAAACATTTAGCATCATCTGCATCAAATGAGATGTTTATAGACATAAATAATATAATATATACTTTATGTACGAATATTATTCTGTTTTCCAGTCAAATGAAAGTAAAAAACTGGTAATTTGTTTAACTGCAAATTTCTTACGCGCTGATCCGGTTAATTCAATGTTTTAACGATTTTCGTTGAAACGAATATGTATACAAGATACGAAGTTGTATTGCGTGTAATCGTATCAACATTTATTCCTGCAGCCGTCTTAACAATGGAATAAGAGATCGTACCTTGCCTGGCCTTGAGTCAAAGAGCTGATCATACAACGAAATAAAATTATTACTCTCTTTAATACTTCCTTTGTAATTTTCTCACTTGTAGTTCTACGTTCTACATTGTAATGTAACAAACAAGTTACCCAACGTTAAAAATTGATTATTATAGTTCGAAAGAAAACTATTCGTTACTATTACATCGGTCGTAAACCTGTCAATTCTACATAAGTAACTAAAGAATAAATTTTATTAGCTGAGCTATCATAATAGTGCATTACTAAATATTAAATAAAGTAATGGACTAATTCATGATTTATGGGCTCATCAGTTTCAACGCGGTCAATAACTTCTTCTATTAACTCCCCCTCATATGAAAAGAAACACACATGTTAATTACAATGCTAATTATAATTAGTTGTACGATTGTTTTTAGAATCTTCAAATCCTCAATAACCAAAATGCAGGTGGGTACCAATCAATTAAATCAATAGTAATCTATCAAATCGAATTAAACGAATTTCAATCTCGTAATTTAATATTTTATCTGCCACCAATCCACCAAAACTAAAATACTAAATGAAAATGATTAGCTAATTAATTATGTGCGGGGGTTCCAGCAAAATACCAGCATGTTGCTTCAATACAAACTAGCTAGCAAAAAAGAGCGAATGTAAATAATAAGCTAAACACAACATCTTAATAACTACTATGATATTCTATGCTGATTTATTCAAAATGTACCATTGCAAAATCTCTCTCAGCATGAACAATTTTTGTTTGTGGTCTTTTAAACATATTATTTATGGACACACAAAAATAATGTTGAGCAATAATATTATAAAGTGAAATGGGAAAGTATTAAAGTAGAATGAAGAGAAACATAAGCATATGCCTGTGGTATAAGTAACCATTCCGCATGAAGAAATATTTTGCTGCGCACATTGTGATTGTGACTAGACTTCAACATCACGTAATAACACTTGCTTCACAAATTCACAACCAGAATGACAGTCTTCGGAATACTATATACTATATAGCATGTTACTGGAGCGGAGTAAAAAGATAGCACATTGAAGAAACTACGCAGTTGCTTGCTTCATACTTCCTTGTTTTGTTGTGCTTGCTTGGGCATAGGGAAGATATGCAAAGTTTAATACTATACACCTAGACCCCTACAAGGGTATGCAATATGCAATAAATAATATTCTAATTGTAAAACATTTTTGGATGTACAGATTAGAGTAACTAAAGTTTTTCAAATGTAGCTTTACAATAGTTTGATCGGTTTAATCCAATAAGGTAGTATCATACTTTGAACTGAGAAACACAGTATGGCACATAATGTAATTTAAGCGAACATAACAGATAAAGAGGGACAATCTAAACAAAATATACTTCATGTGCGTGCTTTAAATTCTTGACAACTCCAGTACTTCAAAATTTATATTCTTAACACTCATTCAAGATCAGCGATGAGTTGCTAAGTCAGAGATATAATATGCATTGCATGTTACAAAGGGAAGGTTAATGCAAAATGTAATTAACCCTAAAAATGTATTTATCTGTCCAAAAGTTACAAAACAGTTAACGAGTAGGTAAGTAATGAGATATTTATACTGTATTGTGTATTGCTTGACTTTGTCTTTAATAGAAGTACATACATAATAATAAAGGACTTTACAAGGTCAGTTCGCCTTAGGCAATAAGTATAATGCTACACTGCATAATATTATGCTATGCTTACTTGGTTTTAAACAGGGTTTTAAACAGTTTTTGCTTCGTAGTACCTATTGCTAACCATAACAATATTGCACATATGCTACGAATTGCTTAAAGGTAGGTATCTATATGAAGATCACTCTTTGGAAATGGCAAATAGATCAATTTTAAAATATTTATTTAACTGTAGTGATAGTGTTTAATAGACGTTTTAAAAATTGTTAATAATTTTGTAGCGGTTTCGTTAGTTATTGAAATATATTTTATTCGATGCAATGTAAATTGTAAACTAAAGACACCAATTTAGGGTATTTTACAATTTACATCTCTCATTCTGTATTCCCAGGTAGATAGATGGATGTGGATCAATCCTGCAAATGGGTTGCATAATACATGATAACACTTACAGTACGGATTACAGATATGGACAGCAATGAGTCAAGTAGGTAATTTTGGTTCAATAATGACATAGATAAAAAAGCAATTACATAGCTTCAATACCAATGGCCACACACTTAAAGAAGTCATCAAAAGGCTTTTATCACCTTCGCCAGTATTTGACTTACCAGTTATCATTTTTTAAACTTTTATAATTCACTATACTTTTTACATGGACATGCAAAAGTGCTCCTTGTTACAGAGAAATATAAAGATAATTCAAGGCGATTGCGGTTACAGTTGTTACATTCTTCAGATAGTTCTTATTCTTATCATAATATTGAATGTGCATATTATGTTCTCATTGATATTGCGTTGTATTGTGAATATTATTCACAGGTTGTTTGTGATTTAATTTCTGTAAACACATTTTGTAAAAAAGGTATTCATACATCAGTAATTGCATTAAAATCAAGGTATGTTTCAGTTGATGCTTATTTTCATGTAGTATAAAATGGAAGTTGCTATGTACTAGAAAAAGGTAGCATCAAGCAAAAGTGCAGACGGCAAAAGGTATACTGAATGCAGATGGTGCATATAAATGACATACTATAGGTACTTCATAAGGGACATTTTGCGCAGTTTCACCAAAAAGTAAAACGCACATTCTTTCTTATCCTAGCGATCTTATACTGATTAATATACAGCCCCTCCCCGACCCTTCCTTTATACCCAGATAGATGAAAAACAAGATTCCAGAAACCTTAGGTTGCAAGACTGGGTCTGTTGCAGCTTTCATTGAATGGTTTTGTTTGGTAAACAACTTTTTTTGCTGGACAAAGATTTAGCCTATTTAATACTAGTGTGTAGGTTGATGCAATTCTATTAAAGCCAATATTATTAATATTAATGATATCTGCAATAAGTAATCAAGTCTTTGACAACGACGACTGTTAACAGACTTCTCTGTTCCAGAACCTACGTGTAAGATGAGAGAGAGAGAGATGTGCAGCAGGATATTTTTTGTAGACTATAGAATTGTGGAGAATACATAATACATGTACATTGCATAAGTTATTTACACTTAGTAAATTGGCGTTTATCATTAGTTATGTAATACTATGAACAACTGGGCGAGTTAGGCTATGATGCGAGGAATTACTTCCTTGCGAGCCCCATTGTCCTAGAATAATTTTGAGTTTTTAGATAACAGGAGACTAAAAAGGAATACACATTTTTCATTCTTAATTAATACAATGGGATAAGGTAATTTTTCGTAAAATTAAGGTAAAACAGGCATGCACCTCTGCAATTCAATATAATGTAGTTTCAGTCTTCACATGTGAACATCATTACTATATGATACTACTGAAACCATGAACAATGACAAACATATTCATGCGAAAGACATCGTAAAGCAGAGCCTATTATATTTACTTACCTGTATGGAATGATGGACTATGGACTAAGTATAAATAATCGGTAACTTAAGTCTGAACAAGTTACTGCATATTTGAAAACAGCGTTTAGCTCTATTAATATACTTTTGAAACATTAATCCTTCTAGTACTCATGAGGATATACTACATACTTATTATCGTATTTTGTATGATATAAGCATTTTGTGTTGCGTGTAATAATATTTATCGTGTTTTGAACATGTTTATTTCATCATCGTAATAAGCTGGGTTTAATATTAGTTTGATTGAATATAAAAACTTCACACAAACAAACATGAATGTTGCTGGAAAACATTCGCAATTAGAATGGAGTAACGATTATGCATTATAAATAGATAAACAAATCGAGGAAAAAATGTACATTGCATGATAATAAGTAACGAGCACGTAAACATAAACAAGTAGTGGTATGATATAGTAGACTAGATAGAACGCAAAAGGCTGAGTGCATCTGGGATGTAGTTTTTGTAGTTGAAGTAGTATCTACTTATACTTATAGCAATGTGAGGGAATGATATGAGAAGAAGCGAACTGCGGAGAAAGTATGTGAAGCAAAACAAGTAATGAAGTTTACCCTTGACTTTGACCGAGTGCTGAGAACGACGCAAAAGAACGTCCTGACTTTAGTGGTTTGGAAGGGGAAAATTCTGCTGCGCAAAAAGGCTTTAGATACAAGATATAGGTGAGTTGGAGAGGTCTTTGCAAAGTCACTGGATTTACCACTCAAAGCATCGTATCGGCCGACTTGTTTCTCTGGTAGTCAAGTGGATTGTTTTGTACACACTACACAAAAATACACGTACCTACTTTCGGATGTCAGTGGATCAAGCCATTGGAGCTCAAGTAGCAATAAACACAAAGCAAACTAGCTTTAGATATGCTTTGTGAAGCCCATTAGGGGAAGACATCTAATTAGGAGGGTGGACTGCTACTCAGACTGACGGGAGTATTGTTACAAGCAAATGGCAAGTGAGAGTACTTGCTATATTAGTTATGTATCCAGGTTCTAGAATTCTGCCGAGTCGCATTTAGTTGTTCTGGTTCTTTCTGTAGGTTACGGGAAGGGTATGCAGGAGGAATATAAATACGAGTCCGCGGAGAGGAAATTTCATTCTACTTGGAGACGATGTCTCCGACACATCTGCAGCACTGGGGTCTCAACGCCTCAGTATCCCCACATAGAGTCAGTCAGTATTTAATGTAGCAAATACAAAGAGAGTTCCTTAAACGTATAGGCGGCTGCCCTTCGGGGTATGCCATTTGTACTTAAGACTATTTTTATACAACACTTTGTGACCTTTTCAGAAAATAATTCTCACCCACCAATAAAAGCATTTTAGCTGTAAGTAGTGATAGGAAATTGGAAAGTAAGTGTTTTCGAAAGTTTACCGAACTTGCCTTTAAAGGCCCTCAACGTTATTAAAATGGACGCAAGTGTACGACCTGACCTTTAACGTCTCCTCACCTCCGTTAGATAAGTGTTAACTACTACTTAGTTAGAAGAGAAAGTGCCAGCACACAGATAAGTAGATACAGAGAAAATACCCGATCAGCCCGGAAAGAACATCTTCCTATTCAAGATGTAGTCCAGGCAAAATTCCAGCTCCCTGGCTGCACCAACCATTGGCTGAAACACAAATTGAACCAGACCAGAGGCTAGAAAATCATCAAAATTCTTCTATCACAACTGTAAGATTTTCGCTAACATAAATTCTAAGTATGTTCTATCAAATTGGTTTTACATACAAAGAAATGGTAAACACAAACCAGCATTATCCTGAGAGCAAACCTGAACCGAATGAAGTTCCATCACGTAAACCTGTAGCAGACGATGAGACAAGCTACCAGCAACAAAGAGAGAGAATACAGCACTTTAGAAAACCCATAAGGAGGCAAAGACTTGATCACTTCTATGAATGCCGAAGACATTTTTCAACCTCTACTCGGCCTACAAACACCCAGATGAACCTATATTCAACCGAAGCTTGATAACAATACCTTTAATGTACAAAGACTATCCGAGGGAGGACGTTAATTGGGTATGTAATTATTTTTCTATTTTCCTGTCTTTACACAAACTATTCATTTCAATACACTATACACTGCATATCAGGCAATATGATACTAACTGGGGCAATGATGAACTTGCATCAAAAAGTTTGATAATCCGGTTATCACAGTTATCAGTATATTCATTTAAATATCCGATATTCGGTAATTATTTTTGAAGAAAGAAAGCATTACCGAATGGTACTCTGTTAGTATCTTATTGATATTACACTACTTAAATATTTATTGCGTACATACGTCTGTAGATTGTGCAGGTATTCTTGGTCACTTGTAAATACTGAACTGTTACAGGTTACAGTACCTGCACTCCTTCCCATTCCATATCCTTCTTTTTTAACCAGATATGCATTTGCATTACACGCTCTTGTTATATAATTAGTAGGTACATATAGCTGACATTCTGAGCATATAATATTATCCGGTTCTTACAAATAATACTGTGACTTTCGGTCCAATGACCAATTAAATTGCTTACAGTTATCATAAATATTTCTATTTTTGACTTTGTAAATGTTGTCTTATATGGACCACAATTCTATTATGGCCACTAAATATAATACCTATCTATTTTAAATTGATAGGTTTGTTTTTCCACGTCCATAACTGAGTTGTATATGCACATATGCATGTACTGTTCATACTGTACATGTTCTGATGTACTAGACATGTACATGAGATGTATATGCACATGTACTACCATTAGGGTACTGCAAACAATGTAAAGCATATGTACCTACATGCTATTTCAATTGACTGAATTGATAAATAGTCAAGGCTTTATTGCTTTTCTATTTTCCACCTTACAACGGAAAAAATAGTTTGTTACTATAATACAATTCTGTTTTTAATTTTATACCTATCTATCTCGTATCTGTATTTTAACCTTTTTATTTAAACTTTATATAACAATCTTATTTTAGCAATATTTTATTTTTTTGAGTTTCTTTTGCATACGTACTTATTTATGCATGCAAACACGTAGTGACAAATTAGTTTTTCCTCTTCAGAAAGCAAGACCATTTACTAATAATAGCGTTTTTGTTGACAATTCACAGAAAATGGCCAGATGTCACTATTGCGATATTCACTATTCTGCTAATAGCACGTGCGCTATGAGAAAAACTGCAAATAGCACGTGCGCTATACGAGAAACGGCAAATGGCACGTGCGCTATACGAGA
>JABASH010005587.1:0-11853 GCA_019776445.1 Tomocerus maximus | reverse complement strand
AAGGACACAAACTTAAAACTGATGAATGAACGTAATATTAAAATGTGTACCAATACTGCCAAGTATAACACTTTATCACAAATGTAAAAAACTATATTATGACCAATTCAGGTTTTCACGTCACAAAGTTCGCATCTAATTATTATGTTATTTTAATCCAGTTTTTTAACTCACACTTTCTGTGTACAACCTGTGATGGAATATTCCTAAAAAACTGGCTTAAGTGTAACACATTATTTTATGTGTACATTGTTAACAATTCGTATCGTAGTATACTACTGTACTCTGTACTGTACACGGATCCGAATTGCTATAAAATCTTGTTTCTTCTAGTGAAATCAAGTCCAAGTGACTGGGTTAACACTAAAGGCTCCCTTGGGGAAATAAGATTTTGTGTTACAATTACTTTAAGAACACGGAAGTGTCTTTTGTCTGTTCAATGTACATTTTGCGGCTTTTGTTTCCCAAAGTTATTTACAATAATTGAAACTGACAGTGAGACTGATTAATTGACAAATTAAGTTAACATCATGTAGAATTAATAAGCTGTTGCTAATAATAGGTATAGGGCTGCATACTGCATACACTAATGTTTAGTGTTTGGTATTGGATAGTCATTGTCTTTATGTAAGTAATGTAAGTAATGTAATGTAAGTAAGTAGGTGTAACAAAATACTCAACTTTCCGAAACTCATTAAACAAATTGTAACATTGTAAGTGTAAGTATGTAGTTAGTTGTATGTGCTAGTTAAAATCAAAGAGCTTTCAGTTCGCTTCAGAAAAGTTTAGTTCATTGCTCTGTAATTGTAAATATTTTGTGGCAGACAACATTAGGCACGGTTTAAAATAGGTTTAAGGAAGATTTAATGACATGTGAGAACATTCCATTCTTTATTGTTTCAGTTAGGTTCTGTGGTTTTACATGTAAAACTTCTATTATCCATTAAGTGATACCACCCACCATTAAGAAATAAAATATGGCCCTTGCCGAGTCACGCCTACTAGAGGAAGATAAAGATGCTTGGTTTTTTCAATCTCTGAAAAGGTTTGTTTTATTAAAGTAAATTACATTAATCTAAGCTTGATATTATAAAGTAAGGTCAACGAGAAAGTGTACAAAACTATATTTTCCATTTAGATACACGAATCTTTATATGTTTGATATGGAATTCCCCGTTGAAGCCATAGAAGTCATCGATGATACAAGTATCTGCCTTAGTGGGATACAAACCTACTCCAGAAAATGCGAGTTTTTGCAAATGTCCATTCCACCGAAACTACTGTCAAGAGATTTAGAAGAAGGTCTCTGTAAAGATAGGGATTTCAAGATAATCAGCGGAGGATATGCATCTAGCAAAGTTACTCAGGTACATTAATACAAAAATGAATTCCGCGATCGTTTTTTTGTTCTAAATATCCATACTTATACTCTATATTTGTAAAAATGTACAACTCATGATTTTATTCTGGTTCAGATAAAAAGTCTGAAATCTGTTAAAGATTTTGTGGTAACTCGACAAGATGCTAAAGACGGTGTTACATTATTCAAGCTTGGAAACGACGATCACGGTAAGAAAACTAATAAAATCATGTTGGTTGGAAGATACGAAGCAGAAGATTAAATTATGGTTAAAAGTTATTACAATTTTCATTTCAGCTGTAATACAAGAAAAAGGAACATTTTCTTACCCAAAAGAAGATGGAGAATCAACAGCGGTCAGTGAAGGATTAGGTCCTATAGACACAAGTAACGGTCGTTTAGTTGCAGGAAGTTTTGATGGAAAATTCGTCTATGAATGGACCTTCTCATCTTCAGAAGAAACATTCGATCGAGGAAGTAAACACAACGTCCCTGAAGATGGAAAATGGGGAAAAATAACTAAAATAAAATTCTGGGATGATAATGCAGTAGCATTTATAACTACTAAAGGAACAGTGTGTATAAAGGATTTGCGCGAAGGAGATCACGGCAATCCGACAACGACTTTTCAAGCCACAAAAGCTGCGTCAGCAGAACCAGGATCTTCTGCAGAAGGCTCATTATTATTTAGCCTAGATGTGTTGCCCTCAAAAAATAAAATTGGCATTGTTGATTCATGTGGTGGGTACGAAAGTCCAGATATCCGATTTTTAGCAGGAGAAAGAGAGCGAGTTATTTTGCCCGGATGTGCTGCGGCCCCCGGTGTGTTGCTTGGAAGATTCAACATAGAGTATCAACTTGCATCTGCGAAGGAAAATTCAAATGGGAATGATATTAAATTCATCGTAACAGGAATGAAACAAGATACAGTCGAGATATACAAAGAATCTTTTGGAAGTAATAGTTCTTCGTGTGAAAACACCGAGTCAGAAACAAAATTAACAAGTTCCATGAACGTAAGTCCAGTATTTTTACATGATGGTCATTCGAAAACTGTAACTCACGCTCTGTGGCACCCAAATTCTGAGCGATTGCTATTTTCTACGAGTATTGACGCAGTTCTTCACGCTTGGCAATACATTGAAGATTAAATTATCTGTATGCAATTGCAAGCACTATATGCATAATAATCATCTGTAAGTTAATGATATAGATATCTACATATTTTATTATTGTATGAAATATATCATATAAATATCATATATAACATTTAATTTACGTCATATTATTATAATGTAACTTCGGAATACAGCTAAGTTAACTTTGATTCTTTGGTCAACTTTTGTATCAGCAACAGTTGACCTTGACAGTATCCTACGGATTATGTAAAAATGTATAGTTTATTATGTAAAGCTTATTTTTTTCACTACCTACTGTAATTTTGTGTTCTCTGTTGTCTGTCAACAAGCAGCAAAATATTCTGCATTTTGTGTATCTGCAAAATCTGCATTAGAATTTGTTCACTCATACCTACTATAGTAAGGAATAAAGAATGTAGCCAGAATAATTTTCGATAAAAAATTCAAATGTTTCAGATGTAATATTATGTCTGTAATTCTAAAATTATATCATTTTGTTTGAAATTGTGATATGTTCTTTTTATCTGACCATTCATTAAATTAAAGTGTTTGCGAATAAAGTTTATTGCTCTAATTTTCAATTTTTACTGAATAACAATTGGGTATTGCTTGCATTTGATTGTTTTCATTTGACAATATTTTTTATTTAGATTGAAGTATACTCATCGCTAATGTATTTAGTATTTAGCAGTGCATCGCTTAGCTATGTAATTTTGGTTATTTGTTATAGTTTTGTATATTTTTTTACAGAATAATCCGTAAGCTCAGGACGTGAGGTCCCATTTCTTCCCAATTTGGCTTCCTTAAAATAAAAATTTTCACCATGATTTTCTTTCGTAAGTCCTACAATCACTGTTTGGTGAACTCAAGGAGATTAACTACATGGTCTCCTTTGGCCACCTCTTTCAACTCCAAACCCTCCAAGAAGTTGAGTTTTATTTCAAAGGTATGCAAGACTTTTGTTATTCTATATTTATGAATATACTACTGGGACATCATTGTGATGTCCCAGTATGTGTGTGCTAATTACCTGAAGATTTTTTTGTACTTAATAAAGATCTAGCTAAAATACTAACAGAAAATATAAAACCATTTGCAATCTGTGAAAAATGTTATTTCCAGAAAGGCCTTTTTGGATTTCCTGCTTTAGTGGAACCTAACGGGTTTCATCTTTTGAAAGCCAATGCAATCGAAGAATGTGATGCTCTAGTAAATGAATGCATTTCATCAAATCGGAGCAGAAAGCTCGTAGAAGTATTTGACCACTTGTCAAATTCCCTGTGCAAAGTAGCTGATATGGCGGAATTTATTAGGGTTGCTCATCCCAACCGGGTATTTGCTAATGCAGCTGAGAATGCGTGCTTGTCCATTAGCCAGCTTGTCGAAAAGTAAGAAAATTAAAGCATTGTTTACAATTTATAACAGTTTGCATGTACGTACGCTTTTGTGTAAATGTTTTAATATTGACTGTTAAATTTGTTTTTGTCAGGTTAAATACCAATCAAGAGTTGTACCTCTCACTTAAGAGTAGCGTCGGAGGAAAAGATGTTCAACCTACATCAGCTGTGGACGAACATGTTGCCCAACTGTTTCTTTTTGATTTTGAACAAAGTGGAATTCATTTAGACAGTGACAAGAGAGCCCGGGTTGTATATCTAAATGACTTCATTTTATACTCAGGACAACAATTTGCTGCCAATTCTATGAAACCTGCGACTGTCACCCGAACTCAACTTCCAGCTAATATTAGGCACTTGTAAGCCTGCTATAATTGTATGTTTTATTAATGGATAGAATAAGTTTATATTTTATAATGTTCTGTAATTTATAGCTTTCCTGCTGACGAAGATAAGTTGGTAGTTACCGGACTCTTTTCCGATGCAACTTCTGAACTTGCAAGGGAGACAGCTTATCGTATTTACCTTAATCCAGATAAGAAACAAGATGAACTTCTAGTCGATTTACTAACAGCCCGGAATGAATTGGCTGAGGTTTGCGGATTTCCTTCGTACGCTCACAGGTAAAGAATTTAGTACTTTGAGACAAACATTATCTGTAAATGCCATTCAGGTTACCATTATATATACGAGAGTAATGATTTTTTTTAGAGCCTTACAAGGGAGTTTGGCAGAAAGTCCTACTTTGGTGGCCAACTTTTTGGAACATCTAGCTGACAAACTACATAACCGAGCTGAAAGGGACTTTTACGAAATGACGAAAATGAAAGGAAGCATGGTACATGTGTGGGACCCTCCATTTCTAACAGTAGAAGCAAAGAAAAATATGCTTAACGCTGATAAGAATGACTTCTTGCCATATTTCTCATTGGGTGGTTGTATGGATGGACTGAATCTTCTTTGTCAAACTCTTTTTAATATTGAATTAGTACCTGAGGAGATTGAAAATGGAGAGGTTTGGGCTCCTGACATACACAAGATTTCAGGTTAGTCTGAATAACTTTAATTCACTAACTCATACAATTAATTATTGCTGTAATCTAAGCACGCAGATATCAGTTATTCGACATGTGTCTTCAGTTCTGCAATCTGATAATCAGTAAATATGAGGGATTTTTATTTTGTCTATATTTAGTCAAACACAACACAGATGGAAAATTGGGAGAAATATATTGTGATTTTTTTGAGCGTGAAGGAAAACCCCATCAAGACTGTCATTTTACTATTCAAGGGGGAAAGCAGCTTGCCAACGGAGAATATCAGGCATGTACCTTAATGTTTTGCTATGTAATTTAATAACAACCGAAATAGGTTCCTAAATATATTATACTAATGTCTGCTAATGTTTTTGCATTTAGAATCCTATTGTTGTCCTTATGCTAAATTTTCCATCACCTTACGGTTCGCTTCCATCTCTTCTATCGCCCACAATGGTAGATAACCTCTTCCATGAAATGGGGCATGCTCTTCATTCAATGTTAGCTCGAACAAAATATCAGCATGTCACTGGCACTAGATGTACCACAGATTTTGCTGAGGTTCCTTCAATTCTTATGGAGTACTTTGCTTCTGATCCGAGGGTGAGTAATTGATTTGTCTGATATATTTCTATATATAAGTTTAAAAATTTAAAATTCGTGCTATAACTTATATATGTGTGTATTCCTTAGGTCCTTGCAACATTTGCTAGACATTATCATACTGGAGAAGTTATGCCAGAAGTTCTTCGAAAAAAGTATTCAGTGGCGAAAAATGTGTTTGCTGCTTCTGAACTGCAAATGCAAAATTTTTATGCAGCACTCGACCAAAAACTTCACACTGGAATATTTCCCCTGGAGAAGCCAACAATTGATATTCTTGAGGAAGTGCATAGCAAATTTTATGGTTTGCCATATGTACACAATACAGCGTGGCACCTTCGATTTGGTCATTTGGTGGGCTATGGAGCTAAATATTACTCTTACTTAATGTCCCGTGCTGTAGCTTCGTGGATTTGGCAAGAATACTTCCAAGCAGATCCTTTTAATTCTACCAATGGAGAAAAATACAAATCAGAAGTTTTATCACATGGTGGGGGTGTTCCAGCCAAAAAACTTGTGTCAAATTTCTTAGGAAAAGCAATTACTTCAGATAATCTCACACACGCCCTTATTTCTGACTTGGATGGTAACAAAAAGAGACTAGATGCATTTTTGGAGCAAACGGGATAGTTATTTCCCCGACTTAATTAGCTAAGTACTTATTGAGTGTATACGCAAAAGGGATAATTTATACCGAAAACAAAGTCATCACAAACAACTGAACCGGAGAGATCACCTCGTCGAGTTATCGCAATATTCGTATGTTAAATATGTATGTTTAGTTACCTACTTATCGAATGCATTTATGTGATTGTTTAATATTAGTCCTTATTAATTTCCTACTATTCATACCGAGTATATATTTAGGTACCATATTATAAACATTATTAGTGAAAAACAGAGTAGTTAGATATATTCTAAATTAAAATATTAATGTTAATTCAAAATGACTTACGACTAGATACTAGATGGACAAACGGAAAATAAAATTTTCATATTTACCTAATATCTTTATATAATCCGTATTTTCTATGAGTTTTTGTATTTTCAATACCATTTCATGCTTTATAATATCGGTGTTGGTGTCGGAAGTGTGTTCCTATTATGTGTGCAGAAAAAAATGTTGTTGCATTTGCTGTGGAATGCACCTCACATTCACCGCAAAAGAGCTTATGCATAAAAGATGCAGTGGATTCCCAGGAGGATTACTATCTGAGCAGAGTGAAAGTGTGGATCTTCCTTTTACAATTACCTACATATAAATAGGATTGGAAAATGCACTGGGCAATAGGACATGACTTCATAAACTCGTGATGAAATGTGAGAGCTCAATCTGCCGCATGCACCAAATACACTGCCGTAACAAGTTTTTCTATTTGCCTACTTTCAGGACAATCTCATGAAAATATTCGGCGCACACACATGTTTTGAGAATAGAAGTCCCGGCAGAAGGTCTATAATGAAATTCCCCTCCCGAGAAATCAACATTTCTCCAGTCTGACTCTGGCGCTAGAATTCCTTCCAGTCTGTTGCAAAGAAAACTCTCGCTCATCCTTTTCCATTTTATTTGTATTAATATTTTTAGTATTAGCAAAGTAGATTCTAAATGACAGCAGTCAAATATTTGGATTAAATTCTGGAGACATATGAATATAGAGTCATACATTGCATAAAAGTACAATTACCTTCCAATATCTCCATTAGTTCAACACAAAAGACAGTTGGAGTAGGAAGTTATCTTTCCCATAGGCTGAAGCTGAATCAAGTCTTCCATATTCTGCCATTTAAGCACAGCTTACAGATGTAACAAAATATCCAGAAGCAAAGATCATTTAGATCACGTATTACATATAGAACACAAAACCCCACTGTATACATCTCTAAGAAAACATATCATACTATCACCTAATATTAATCTTCTACAGATAATCTAATTAATATTAATGAAATAATAACATAATCTTCAGTTTTGTCATTTAATTTCTCTGAAGAACATCATGAAGTGTACAGCTCGCTCCAGATTAGCAGCCTATGCTGGAACTGGCCTTCATATTGTAAGTATGGATTTTCAATCCTTTAACTGCATAAAAATTATTTGCTTAAAAACCAAGAAACTCACGGAGAATTTGTTTTTAGTAAAGTCAATCTAACCAGCTTATTCAGCACAATTGACTTATTTGAATTCCATTGCACAATTAACAGGCATATAATATAGCGCATAGATATTACAGGATACATAGGTATTTTTTGCACACTAACGTATGCTATGTATCGCGAAATCACTTCGCGACCCACAGTGATTAGAAATCCGTGCGGAGGAAAGAAGGATTTATAGTTCATCCAGCCAGGCCTAATGGAGATGAATTATTGATTATTTGTACATAGTGATGCTTATCTGTGCTTTAAGTCGGTATGTTCTATGTGTGTATAGATTCTGGGATTACTACAGCTCATTTTGGTCTCTATAATTTTTCTCATTGTATGCTACAACAACTACTACTATGGGGTAACACAAAACAAAATACACTATAATAACTTATATTACTATAAACTGTATAAACACACTGATTTATGTTCAATGTATTATTTAATGACAATATTAATCTTAATTCATTTTAAGGTGGAAAATTACAAGCCTCTTTTTGTGCTGCCGATCATCATACTGGCTACTATTTTCCTCCTTAGGGGATTTGCTGTTTTGATCCGAGCAGAAGCGGTAATATCATGTGCAAAAATAATACTTTTATTTTGTTAATTAATTTGCAAGTTGAGGGTTTTGTTTAGGTACCAGTGTGCATGTTGGAAATGCCATCGTCTTTTATCGCAGGGACTCAAGTGATTCTGTTTGTCTCATTCTTATACTTGAGATCCTTTTTTGACAAGCAAACAGAGCATCTGCTCACAATTATTTCTTCATTATTTTACTCTTTGGACATGGTTATTGTTGTTCCATGCCTTGTGGCGACTTTTCTTCATATTCGTCGGATGAACACAATCGGAGGATGCGAAAACCAACCTCTTTTTGTATAAAAATAACTCTCTGAAGTCAATCGATGAGGTTTTCGGTCCTCAAGCGACCAAGTACTTTCATTGTTAATCATTATTATTCAAAGCGCATGCATATAGTGCACAATTCATCTGTAGTCTGAGTTGATCTCTATAGGGAAGGTAAGTGTAGCCTAAAGTAAAGTGAACAATTTTATTTTCAGTCAAGCAAAGCAATGTGCTCCTGCTGATCTCCTTTGCATAGATATCACTATAAGTTGGTATGTAGCATGTGTATGTTATGCAATAAACTTTCCTATACTACTTAAGTAGTAGCTTAGCTAGTGTCATTTATATATGTAGTCAGTACTCAGTACTGTAGTGCAAATGCAACTTATATTGAGGCTTGTTATCATCAAAATAACATCTTAATTATCCTATTATACAGTGCACTTATTAACGCTTATCTGTGTTTGTGCTATATACATATTCAATATTGATCGGTTTATCTTAGTTAGCAAGTATTCAGCACAACACAAACCACAAGCATGTTATTAGATAAATTCTACAAGATTAATCAAATTTGTGTCATCAAGATTTACATTACAATTAGTAAGGGAATCTGTTAGAATTGTACTATGCGCATTAAACACATGTAGTATATAGCGCACTGCCTGGAATTAAATATAGACACGAATAGCAATTAGTTTGCTATAATATGCAAATGTAATGCCAAATTAATGAATATGCTCACTTTATCCTATTCGTTAGAAATAGAAAATGTAGTTGTAGCATGTAATATTGTTAGTAGTGAGTAGAAACAACCTTTGACATATCTGCATGAACATCGATGACTATTACAAGTCAAGCACTAAGTCTTCCAATAAAACCTAACACTTCCATGTTCCAATCCATATTGTGCAACTTCATATCTATCTTTTTATTCATAGCGCAACCAATGCAGTAGTGGTAGTGTATCAGTGTATGCAGAACTATGTAGTGACATAAATGTTTTTCGATTTTTGCTTGTGGGTTATTTAATCAGATGTTAGCTATGTAGATTTAGGGTGTATGTAGTAGATTGTTTAGATACAAAGTATAATATGTGCGTAAAAATCTAATTTTAATGATGCGTGTTACAACTAACACCTGGATAATGAGATACGTACTAAATATGTAAAGTTTTACTGAGCAACAGACATAATCATTAATTTATATTGTAACGGTATAAGTACAAAGGAATTACAATACTTTGCTTTGTAATGTCTGTACTAGCACTCACGCTTCATGTCTTCCTCATTACACCTCATCTGTGAATTGTATAAGTATAATGTGACAAAGTGATGGAATAAATTATCAATTGGAACCAATTACAATGTACCTATCATCATCCATCTGTTTACATTTTACACGCACCTTTAGCTAATAATTATGCAACCAAGTCTTTCAGTCTTTACGCTCAAAAATTATATGTTAAGACAAATATTTTATTAAGAGATACTATTCAGAACGCATAATGTATTTAACTTTCACAAGATTAGATTTAACCATTTCTGTAACCATTTTAAGTAATTACGCCCAAACATAAGTGAATTTAAACAGGTAATTGGTAATTACCACCAGTAAATATTCTCTACAGATATGGGACACACAATCCCTTGAGAGTAGGATTGACCGATTTACACTTTTGATTTTGGCCTTCACAGACTCACTATCAGAAAGAGCAGCATTCATATTTTTTTATGTCAACAAATGCAAGACATTAGGTCAAACCTATATAATCTTACAGAAGTGCATGTGTATTAATGATACAAATTGACTTAAACGCAATGCAATGGCATAAGATAGTTGGGAACGTGTACCTAAACATGCAGAACTGTATGCACACATAGCATATACGTAAAAGGTACATGATAATTCGTCTACCTGAGCCCCCTGAAAAGTTCATTACAAACGAGAATGAAAACTTGTTATTGTGCAATATTACTAAACAAAGCAGTTAAGTACAGTAGACTTGATACAGTTAGCATAAACAATATTAAGGACCACCATCCTCACTTCTTAAGCATTCCAATATTTATTTACATTTAATGCTAATCGCAGACTGCCGTGACAGCACATTTTTATGCCTCATTCTCAGTTGGAATATCCAGCTATACATACTAATAATTAGTTAAGCTGCATTTTGTATCCTTTTTGTCATATTTTTGACACAAACAGTCTCAGTGACCATTATGGATTTTCTCATGACCATTTATTACATAAAGTTATTACAAATTGTGCAAAGTGAAGTTTGTTAATATTGTTTGAGTCTGTGCCATCAATTTCGAATATTAGTTTGGGAGTTTGGGATACTAATGTGAAAACTCAGGAAAATCAGTCCAGAGCCCAGAATGGATTATTTGCAGTTATATCAAAATGCATTTAGGAATCTCAATTGGTTTCAACCTCTTCTTTACATGCTGATGGGCCTTTTCGTAAAGGACGCTTTATACGTTTACCATAATGCAGACGTACGCTCCGATTTATTCAAAGCCACATATACGGACAAACAAGAAGTATTTGATTTTATTGTTGGTAAGTTCTATATGCCTTCTCTTTTCTTCCTTATATTCGTTAGTGATTGAATTTGTAATATAATAGGCAGATAACAACAAGTGGGCATTACTACTAAATGATTTTGAAAATATATACGCCATAATGGTAATATTATGAACAAACCGAACTACCGTTTTAAGCATCGAAGAAATGGAAATCGAGCTGCAATAACCATTTTTCTCAGGCTGAATTAGGACAAAGAATAATTTGTATACAAATCACAGAAAACTTCGCGTGGATATAGCAAATTATATTGCAGCTATAACTAATTATTTGTTTGCATAGCATGCCATTGCGCTAACCGATGATGTAATAGTGAGTGAAAATTAAATAACGTTTCACCCACAAAACAATTCTTGTAAACTTTTGTTATGAGCTAGAATTTGCTAATGATTTCAGTTTTGCAATGAATACATGCAAAAATGCAGCATTTTATAATGACAACTACATCTCACTTCGTCCTGTGATAGACAGACTTCGTCTCTGGTTAGACTTGGTCCCGTGATAGACTTAAGACTTGGTCCCAGTCGATTTAGTCCCGGTTAAACTTTAGAGTGGGTCCCTGTCGACTTAGTCCCCCCGTGCTTCACATTAGACTTGGTCCCAGTCGATTTAGTCCCTGTTAGACTTTATATAGAGTTGTTCCCAGTCGATTTAGTCCCGGTTAGACTTTAGAGTTGTTCCCAGTCGATTTAGTCCCGGTTAGACTTTAGAGTTGTTCCCAGTCGATTTAG
>JABASH010005586.1:0-11858 GCA_019776445.1 Tomocerus maximus | reverse complement strand
TCTGTATATTATTGATGTTACGAATTGTTATCTACTTAGTGATTAAAGCATAAGGAAAGTGACTTGTGTTTTTTACTATCCACACTCCATAGTTGCATTGGGTTATTTTTACGCATATACGTATTCAAAAAACGCATATACAATCATAAATGAATTCTTGAATTCTAAAAAAGTTTGTCATCTTGCCTGGTTGCGTTTAATAATATTTGAGGGCAATAATATATGATTTTCTACTTTCAAATCAGATAATTAATATCTTCGTATGAGGTAACATAATTTGTAAACTAGGTTTAGGATAGCACGAGACATTTTGTAAAAGTGATACAAAGAATTTAGTTTGTTTGCTAAAAATTATTCAGAATTCACGCTGATTGGCAGTGGCAATTTTTATTGTCATTTTATTGCAATTAAATTAATTGTCTATCAATGCTTTACTTTTCATGCTTACCCAGTTGAAGCAACCTGCATGAATGCATGAATTGCATCCATAGATGATACATTGACACAGTGAAACTATACAGTCTTGTGTAAAGAAAATACGCATTTAAAAGAGCTTAATTTTAAGAATATTCTAATCTACAGTTTAACTTAGAAATTAAGTGAAAATGGACTCAAAAAATTCATCAGTAATTATGATGGTTTTCGTTGAAAGTTTGTGCATGTAAAAGGGAAATAACTTGGCTTATAGCATTACATTAGCAATTCTGATGTATATGACAGGACGACTGGCATCAGACACGCGACCGAAAGGAATTCTTTAATTGCATTAATCTGATTGCATCCCTCTGTACTTAAGGCTTAATAGACGAACTCTCTACAGTGGCAATGTCATCTATTCTTTTTAGATCCAAGTGCGTGCATCCTTCTTCGTCAATAAAGTGTCAATTCCCGTCAACATAAACTGATTCATTTGCATTTGGCCGTTGCACAGGCATTACTGGTTGAGTTTGTATTTGCATAAACACAATGATGGATCAAATCAAATGTTATTTTTACAAAACACAAATTCTCCGGGGTCGTAATAAGAATGTCATTATCGAATTCAACGGGGGGTTTTTGTATTAATGCTCTTAAGTTGTGTCAGTTAACTTGACTTTAGCTTGCACCTTATAAACATTCATTTTCCTATGTGTAGATAAAACAAGTATAGTTAGATAGAACAAGAATCTATACACACACAAAGCATATTAAGAGTATCTTTTCCCAAAATGCATATAGAAGGTTTAGATGATTTTGTATGTAAGGTTTAGTATTGTCAGTGCGTATGTAAGTTGGCATGATATTTAACAATAGAGTAGTGAACTGAATTCGGGAGCAAGTCACACAGTGCTCAGTTGATGCCGTCTCGGTTTGCCGTTGCCTTCAAAATAAATGGGATGGGGGAGAGAGTTGGCACTGGGATTAGCCATATTAGAGCACACGCCATATAGAGACTACTGGGAGAATCGGATTGTGAGTTTTATACGTGTCTTTAGCTTAGTCCATGGTCAGAGAAAGCTAACTAAGCTAACGGAGGAAGCGGAGAGATTCCCATATCAGTTTCAAGTATAACCATTAAGTATTATAGAGAGTTGGGAGAGTCAAAAAGTCACACAGCATCCCATCCCAATCACAATGGATGTTCATTTGGGGGAAAAGGTTCATAGGATTAGTTTCTAGTGGAGGAAAGCAAAGGAAAATACAAATACTCGGATATATAGATGATGGGAGCACCCTCGACTTGATTCTCTTTCAGAGCGTGAGCCCAATATAAACGGAGGCTTGACCGAATGAAACTTTCTCTAAAGCGATTTAAAAAAACTGTTACATTCAAATTCATAGGAGTCGACAATCCCACGATTTCGCATTGTCGCTAAATCTCTAAAAGTTGCTGTGGCACACACCGCATGAGCCACACTCTCAGTTGACATATCCTCCTGGTTGGCTTAACATAAGTTAGCATTCCTGCTCCGATATAATTTAAAACTCTTTTCATTTGGTGTTAATACCGCTTTAGTGTCACCAGACGAACCCAGGCTCGTTTTGATACATGTCTGATGTAAATTATACAAGAACAGTTTAATCCACCATTCATTTGTAAACCTAAGCCTCGATCATTGATCCTATTTCTGTCTGGGATTTATCTATCTTACATTAAGACTCCACGCACTTGTGGCTAATTTGTTAAAAGGATTTAGCTAACATTAAGGACCCATGCTATGTAAATAGATAAATGAATGCACTCAGTCGAATATTTCTTTTCTCACCGTCTACAGGAATAATAAATCCTGGTTGTTTCCTCCTGACTATAGAGAGACTCTATTTGACTATAATAAACCTTTAAGGCAGTTCTGATGGCATGAGACTCGGAAATGACATGACACTAGTCACCTTAAACCATTAAACTCCCTTTTCTTGATATCAAATCTACTTTTTAACTAATCGTAAGTCCCTACATTCTTCTTATCTCTTTACGACTTGTTATTTGCATTTTTCTTGCGTGAAAGTTGACATTTGGCTATTTCAATGTCTACTGGTGTGATGTACTTTTAACTAGTGTCACTTCCAGCCTTGCAGGCAAGAGTTAAGAGCTCGTTAACCATGACATTTGCCACTAATTTCTCATCGTGTACATTTGTCTTTGCTACGGAATGACGCTTTACCTGTCACATTTATTCCTCACATGAACTATCTGTACACCACCAAGACTTACGGTTACTGCTCTCGATACTCATATACATTCTATCACTGTCATTACGTTCATTCTATATATTCAGCTTGCAAAAGGTGCTATCGATAGGAATTACAACTTTACACCTAAGCATTAGTGAGGATATCAGATTTTGTCAAAACATTATGGCTTATAAGCAATGTATCTGTTAGATGAAGTAAGAATTATAAACTACCCAAGTCAATAAAATTCGATGGTGCTGGGGAAAATTCATGCATTTTTCTCTCCAACAAGGTATTCTTTCCTAAAATAATAATTTGGACATTGGTTTCCTTTGTTGGCATAAGTAAATAGTGTCATCACACAGAGTAAACTGTTGAAAATATATGACAAAAGATTTTACGAGTGTATGTTGATTGCCAGTAATTTATGACTAGCCATGATAATGATGATAATATAAATGATATAATAATGCTGATGTAGTTGGAGAATATAAAAGCAATAATATATGGAATACATCATGTAGTAATGCATACGCTAACTGAAGAGAGATGACAAGAAGTTTGTATTGAATGCAGTTAGAGAGAAAAATAGATAAGATAGATATTCCTATGGGACAGGACGACGTATGCGTATCGGAGTTTGACTGGACCGGACAGAGCTGAGATTTGAGCGTAATTGACAATTGTGATGCTGGATCGAGATTGTCTACTAGGATTCCAGATTCCTCTGGCATAAAACTAGATTTTCTATCTTCTCTAGTGCATGTCTATAATAATATAGCTATATGCATGCACTTGTGTATGTTTTGCCATTCAAGTGTATTAAATATATGTTGGGGGTAAAGTTAATTCGATATAGTGAATTGAATGAAGGAAGAGAGATCTTGATTTCATCCAATTTAGGAAATAAACTTTTCCATTGCTCTTCGCTTTTCGTGGCTTGACTTTCGTATGGTGCGGTATTGCATGCTATTTCATATCTGATCAAAGGGTGGACTTGACTTGAACTAACTTAACTAAACTGGACAGCAAACAGGACCAAAGTCCCTCGCCACTGCCATTCGATTTTCTCTTACACTCAAACTGCATAACATAGACTATGTAATCTTTCCCTCTCTTATTGTCCATCCTCTGCCACTTGCCCATTTTTTGTGTCAACCTACTCCTTAGAGAAAATAGAAATAATAGCCCTACTCTTAAATAACATTCCAACTTTTGTTTTTCTTCCGATTTGCTTACATTCCTAACGTTGAAAAAGTATTAGCACCGAAAAGTATTTAGCAGTATTCATTGTCAGTAATAGCTATGTTTAGCAGGAGAAAGAAACATTCGGTTGACTTTGATTTGGTTGGGGAGAAGGGTCGAATGAAATTGTTCGGCACTAAATGGCCGGTTATATGTTCCGACTCTATTATTATGTGCATATATTTATCCATCAAAAAATATATACTTGGTCGATCTGTGCATACATTCAGAGATATTATATACAGTAAGTGCAATAGTTTCTATATTTAATGGTATTGTGATAGGGAACGGTGTTATGTTTGTGTTGTTGGTAGTCAGCATTGATATTTTGATCGATGCGAGCAAAAACTCTTGATCTCTGACGCTTTTCAATCTGTGATGATGATGAATTTGTGCTAATCGCTCTTGACAATCTGCTCCCTATCAGCGTCAACAGGCCCGTTTCAATTGGAATTCCGTATGCATTGAAATAATTGCCTTCCTTCCCAACATATTACTGTACTTTACGTACATATCAATGGCAATCACCAGCCGCTATGGAAAATCATTCTTTCTACATTTGCATTTACCCTTTTTTAAATATTAGGTCTTGACTTTTATTACTACGGCATTTCCACTAATGTTTCTCAAATTCATCCTTTCTCACTTACATAATTGCGTAATAATAATCCTAGACACACAAACAGTCTTAAAATATTACATCTATCAACCAATAATGCGATACATCAGAGTTACACCTGTCAATGATAAATAATAACCGTGGGGCTATGACTGTTGATAACTGCTTCGCATGTATGTAATGTGTATAAATAATCCCTAAAACAACTTTTGCCTTTCAATATTCTTTGAATATCTTTATCTATGTAATAAATGTGTTACTTGTTTTAAAAATCTCTTTTTTATTTCCATACTGTAAGCATTCAGAAAACTTCTATTTATTTCTTCCATTTCATTGACTCGTGTTATCTCATTCCCTATAAATTGCTCATTGTTCATAATTTTGGTTTCATTTTGAATTGCTAAACCTTATCCCAATTAAGTTGCGTTTTATGGTTAAAGGTAAAAAATATTTGCTATGTTTATCTGTAATGACTAAAAATAAATTCAAATTAGTCTGTAAGACTCAGTGTCGATTTACCCGATTAACGCTTCTATTGCAAGTGAATTTCAGCCTGTAGAATGGCAAGTACCTATGCCGTTGCATTTCTACCGACTGAGTGCAGCATGGTAGATCTTACAGATATGAGATGAAGATCGGAATTCCCGAGTTAGTGCATTCGGACAATTCGGAAAGTCTAAACCGCTCCTCGGATTGGCAAATTGGCATTCGTATTCGGCTCACTCAGATGCCACATTAGAATGGGATGGGCTTTTGCACTGAAATCCTTCTTCTCATCTCGTAGAGGTAGATTGAGTGGAGGAAAATCATGGATGCACTATCTCCTACAATCTGTCTGTATTACATGTAAATCATAGTTTTAACATGCAATTAGTTACTTTTCTGACATTTATTCAGAATTGATTCTACTAGTATCCATTGAATGCACTTACGTATTATTGAGACTATGCAGCACATATATATTGGTATAGGTACCCATGCACCTATAAACATGCAACATTTTCTCTCCCAGAATGTGGCTTTACATGCTTTAGATCAAGTTTTTATTGTTATTGTAAAATATTGTGATTGCCTAAAATGAAATTTTGCAAAAAATCAATTATGAATTTTTTACAAATTCTAATTACACACAAACAAATACTTCTTATTTATTTTCCTAATCTAACTTGGATGTGTTTTTGTTCATCATTTTCATATTTTAGTCATTTTAAATATTAGAAAATTCATTTTGTCAAACTGACTTTTCTCAAAGTGACGAGCATGCTTTATTGTAGCAATTTTACTTTACTTGGGTTTGTACGAATTAAAAATTGATTTGCTAAGCAGAAACTGTAGTTCTACCTGAATTAGCAAAAATGTCTAAACATTCTCAATATTTGTGTAAAGGTTACTCCAATCTGTTCTGGACCTGTATTCTAGTTTAAAACCTAAATAACTTGATGCCTGAGTATATAGAGTAAAAGCTATGGAAGCAAATCGGTAATAAATGAGAGGAGGGACATTGTCAATTTGTGTTGTCTGGTTCCGGTTGGTTAGTAAAGATTTCTATATAGTTTTTCAGCTCGCTCCCATCCACTCATCCATGTCCCATAGTTTGTTCGGTGCTTCCGAAGCAGAACTAACTTATCTAATGGTACTTACATGCACATTTTATAAAATGCACTTGTAATAAGCTTCTGTGCATATAATATGATGTATTTAGATTGGGGAGTGAAGTCAAGAAATAGAGAATATGCTATCTATCAAGTGTACATAATCTACAAAACAAAATCTGTCTGTACAAACGTAACCTAACACCTAGTGGAAGCACACGACAGTTTGTTATGTAGTCATTGTGTAAATGGATGTATCACACTTTGGGGTGCAGCCACTAACGATACTTCTTTCTTCCGCTCTCCTTTGTCCGGGCTCACTACGATTCAAATAATACTTTATGTAATAAGTGAAATGTGATACAAATGTAACTTTTCATTCAATTCAATCCGCTATGTAAACTATTAAACCACACGACCAAGGTTAGGATTTATTACACAACATTTATATCCCTAACCTTGCAAACTACAACTTTTATCATCATATCTAAGATTCAAGGAGCACACTACATCAGAAAACTATTTATAAATACATACACAGTAAGTTTAGGTTAAACTGGTAGCAATTCTATTTTATATTCATGCATAGTAGTAGCTACCATTTTAAGATGTGAATTTAAGTAAGAACATTTTAATTATATAACATGTTACTAGGAATATATAATTTAGTGTTTATGAGTTTAGATTTAGTATTTGCCAAGTATAAGCAATTGCACACGGAAGGAGTATTGGGATTCTTGTGCGATTGGTAAAGCTGGTTTATGGTTTCGCTTAGTTTCCTAGTGTCACTGTTGTGTAATGCATGTGTCTCCTATTGTTAAGTTGCGATTGTGAGGGAGACGGAGGCACGTGGACACGGTGACACGTGCCTTTGCCTTTTGATTGCTCCCTTTTCTGTCCTGTTCTGAGTATGTCAACCTGACTTTACTTCATTTGACTTGACTGAGCACTGAATAGGTATTGTCTCTGTTGCTCAGTTCTCAATTTTTATCCTTTAATGCAACAATGCGTATTGTTTTGTGACTGAAGCTCTGATATGAATAGTAATGTACTCTGGGTATTAGAAAGATGCATGCGATGATATTGCTAACACCACTCAATATACGAGGGTGATATGCTAAGAGAAGATTCCAGTTACGCATGCACTACTCCTGCAAATAATAATTGCAATTGCACGTGAGCGTTTCTTAAATGTCAGCGAGTTACTGTCATTCATCTAGAATTTTATGCTCTCAGCAGATCAAAACAGAAAAATTCTGCCCGGCCCACCTCATTTCATTTCACTTCATCTCCCGTCTAATCGCGTATACATTTCATTTGTTTTGTTCCGAGAATCTATCAATCTTTTTCGAATGTCATCATTATAAGGGTTCTGTAATGGGTCCTCGTGAGAGAAAAATGTTTATGCAAGTGCGTAAGTATAAAGATATCAAATACTTTTTTCTGTATAGACACTTGTATATAATGACAGGATGGAAGTCAGTCTCATCTCAGCTTGTTATGCAAGGGGTAAATTTGTTTCTTCGCAGAGAAAAATTGTAAAAATTCAAAACTTGTTCATTGTCACTAGCTTTCTGATGAGATGAGCATGTAATGTCATGTTATGTCACGTCATTTCAAGGTACCAGTTAGGTATTCATCATATCTTCCTATCTTGTCGTCACTTCAACTATTCTTCTACTAAATGAAATTCTCGTCAAAAAATACACAAGACAGGTTAGAGTTTTTTATACAAAGTAGATATGACACAGCTAGAAAGATGTTCTTTTCAAAGACAATTGTTCATTTAATTATTTACACATCTCTACCCTCAGTCCTCTGATATTTTTTCAAAAGATAGCAAAAATCTATACAAATATTACTAGTAATTGGGGAAAAAATCTGAGCCAATTCTAGTGAAAAAAATAATTAAATGATGCCTCACAAAGAAAAAATCGTCCATATATTTTATCCTTTAAGACTGTATAACAGATTCAGGATCTCATTTTGTTCCAGCATTTACATTTTTGTTCAAAATCAAGAATTCATTTAATAGTTTTCTCCGAAATGGAATTAGACATCTCGATTTTGTTTGGAGGACGTGTGAGTTTATGAGTTTGGATGTGTAATGCATGTGAAGTTTAGTTTATGTAAGGATGAGTTGAGTAAGTAGTTGATGAGGCTTGAGAAATTGTGTTCGGCAGGATGGATATGGAGATAGGAGAATGTAAAGTGAAGTACGTAAGAAGTTGCTATTGTGACTATCAACATTGTCTGAGTGAGATAGGGATATTTTGATGTGAATGTGACTATCTGACGAGAGTAAACTGGAGAGGAGAAAGACTATCGTCATCAGACTACTTCTCCGCTCTGTCACTCAGTCACTCAGAGTTTAGTGATAGCTAGGAAAAGCAAGTTACTTAGTGCACTAAACTGAAGCAGAGTTGATTTGAACTATTAGGAGAGGACTATAGCTATAGTAGTGGGGATGATTTCGTCCAGGCGGGTGCCACAGATAAAGTCTCAAATGAAACTTGCTGCTAGTCAAGATAAGAAATATTTCCACCCCAGTCTGACTGACTGACTTTGCTCCTCTATTTGCTAACCTCTACTGCTATCTCATATAGAAAGCTAGTATTACGCAACTTTATAACTCGTATAACTGTATTAGTAACTAAATTGTATAAAGTGTGCTTAAATATTTTGTGCATGATCGTAAAAGGATGTATAAATTCGATGAAAATAAATCTCTATCGTTTGTTCAGTGTTCCTATGAAAAAGCTCTAATCTATATAATCATCCTTTGCAGATATAATTCACTATAAGTGTCTATCCTTATCCGTTCTAATAATAAATAATAGATATCCCTGAATTTGTTGTTCTGCTCCCAATACACCACCCGATTACAACAGACAAAATGTCATTCACTCGTCTCTCCACTTTCAGCACTGTTCCCTTCCTACCACTATCTCAACAACTACAGACAGAGATGTTATATTTGTTTCATTGTGTTCGACGTGTCAATCTATTCTACCTTTTGATTGTCATCACTATCACTTATTTTAGAAATCAGGAAGCAGACTCATTCATGATTAAATCAATATGACTCCATTTATTCCGCACATTTATCTAAATTCATCAAACTCAAATACCAGACAGAATACCTGACGCCATTTTTCCATTTCAGGTGAAAGCTCCAACTTCTACACCCAGAATCAACACAAACCGTTCAAATACACACCACAATGCAAAAAACAATTATTTCAGTTCCTCGTGCCATCGATTCGTAGATATTTGCAATACATTGTGCATAATGTGTCTTACTATTGACACTTTTAAAGGTTATCAATCTATCCAGAAACATTTTGGACGTATATGGACACAAATGAGTTCAAACTTTTTAATTTGCATACCTACAGCTATATAATTCTCGAAATATTTGATTTCCGCTATTGCCAAATATAGATACTTTTTTAGTGTTTCTTCAACAGACAAATTGTAGAAAAACATAAAATGTAAAGAAATGTAGATACCTGTATTTCGTGGTATTATTGTAAACGAATAAAGAAACGTGTTGAGAAGAAGGTTTGCAAAAAAGGAACTACGTAGCGATAGATTCGAGGATTGATAATTTGGTACGCATTAATATTAAATGTAGTCATTCCCATTCGAGATACAATAAAATTGTTTTTCTTGTAAAAGTAAGGCCATGCCGGGTATTTACTCGGAGCTTATTTCTGATGGGAAGGTAAAAACCTTGTAGGAAGTATGAGTATACGGCTGAAAGTTTAAGGATTGATATTTTGATATGGATATTGAAGAGATAGTATTTTATCTATTTAGAGTAAGGTT
Source organism: Tomocerus maximus (assembly GCA_019776445.1). NCBI lineage: Eukaryota > Metazoa > Arthropoda > Collembola > Entomobryomorpha > Tomoceridae > Tomocerus > Tomocerus maximus. The sequence goes on along the minus strand of JABASH010005586.1, from coordinate 1,919 downwards.
TTGTGAGATCCTGTAATAGCAGAAGTAAACGAGGAGTATTAGCACTTAGGCACTGTAAAGCGTGTGGTATGGTTTATGCATGTAGATTTGCAATATGCATTATAACATGCCATTAAAGAAGAAGGTAGTAATTCGGGTGTATTGTACGGAGATAGAAGGTAGTAGTAGCTAAGTGAGCTGGGAAAAGTGGAGAAACTCAGACAGATATGTATTTAGTTAGAAATGAGTGGAGTGGAGCGGAACCCCCCGTAGGAAAATATTTGGCAGAGCGGAAATCAAAGCGGAGATTAAATTGGTAGAGAGAGCACACGAGAGAAATCATATTTTACTTTTCTAAAAAAGAAACAAATTTCCGACAAGGACGAGCGCTACTCTCTCGCTCTCTTTCCTTTCATTCATTTCATGCATTGCATTGCTTCCCCGAATAATATAAGGTTGTATAGAATAGGTATATCTATATGCGCATAAGTTTACTAGTTTACATACTGCAAACGGATTCTCATTTGCACAGTTGAGAAAAGGGAGTTTTCTCGCCTGAAGACGGAGGGAACTCAGCACAGGACAGCACGTTCCAGTAGTTAACGAAAACGAACGTGTCGCCTTAGATTCTAAAATAGTCGCGCATCTCAACTCTTTTCAACCCTCATCAAAATAAACTTATTTCCAGATCCTTACCAAAAGGATCATTAAAGATAGACGTGCTTTACTCTTCCTCTGCCTTCACAATTTGCTCTACACACTTAAACTCCTCCATACACACTTACCCACTCTAAGTATACAGGGATATATTATCAAGGGGCACCATACAGATAATACTCTTAAACGACTCAATTTTCATTGCAACACATGTCACTAGTATCAGCTAGCTTCATCTGTAACCTATGCAAGTAAAATGAAACCCTTTTTCTATACCACAATTTTTACAAATGTAGCAAGATTCCTATTTTCCGTGTGTAACTATGAAAGGGTCTTGCAGTTCAAATTTGAACAATTCAAACAGACCTACTAGTGAGAGCCATAGACTATCATTGACAAGTGACAATGAATACATAGTTATCAATATTAGTTATCTTCAGTTTAGAGGTTATTGTCTGTCTCTACGTGTCTCAATGACTTTCTGCTCCTCTAAAAGCTACACTCACCAAACGGACTTCTTCCACTTTATTCTCACAGAATTCGACAGAACAAAAACACAAAAGACATTTATCAATTTTTAATGTTTCCATTTGTGTGGTCCTACCTCCTCGGGCTATCCGAGACTCTCCATTCTATTCCAATGCTTCTCTGTACTTTCATGTCCTGTTTGGTGTCATACCAATTACTACTATTGACTAATGCATCCAAACAGCTCAAACCTGTACATCATACACACATTTACTTATTCTGTACTTCATATTCACAAAATAAAACGTAATTAAATACCCATCTGCATTTGGAGTAGGATATCGATTTTAGCAGAATAAGGAATCCTGTCGTATGGTGTTTATTCTTAATTCAATCTTGGTATTTTTTAAATGTATCTTCAAGATATTTTGTGGATACGATGAATGTTTAGGTCCTGGTTCTGACACTCCAAGTTTAAGAACGGAGGATTTGAAAATTCGTTATCGCGGTTTAGCCCTGAACTCAGATAATCAATAGTACCTTTTGTACCTGGAAAATCACTCCTAACAGAATTACATGAGACGAGGCATGATAAGGATAAAGCATTAGTTTCTAGTGATTTTCTCTTAACTTTCCTGGCAAATCTAGGTTTTCACCAGAAATTAGAGCTCATTTATGGTTTTGTGATATTATTTTAGCAAATAATAGAATTTAGTAGCAATACATCCTGATAATTTTTGGTATCTGGCTATCTACGGTGAGAAAGTTGGTATTTGTAGTTTGGAAATATAAATAGTGATAAGAAAGTAGTAGTA
>JABASH010005585.1:0-11858 GCA_019776445.1 Tomocerus maximus | reverse complement strand
ACAAATAGTGATTTCCTTTTGATAATCATTGCTTGATAAATGGGCATGTTGTGTTTCAGGGCTATCTAATAATTTATTTAAATAACTTTGCAATTGTTTGACCTCTTCTATAGTAAAAAATATACTAACTCTATCTAATTTTTTATCAGATTCATCATCTAACATTCTCAAAATATTACCTCCTATTTATGCGGAACATTACTTGGATATATTCGATTAATTTCCTTCCATTCACCATCAACAAAATGCTCAAAGTGTAAATGAGGGCTTTCATGAGGAAAAGGACGATTAAAGTCAAAGCGCACTTTTCTGATTCCATCTTTAGAAAGAAAAATAGGATCTCCTGCTCCATTACGAATTAGCTGTGTGCTTTCCCCTAGCCAACTAGAAATCTGTTGTTCTAACTGGACAATTTCTGCAATTTTCATGCTATTTTCTAAACCAGAAACAGATTCAAGAAGAAACGTCTTTTCGGCAGTTTGAAGCCTCTTATAAACTATATTTAATTCTTGTGCCCCTTTCATACTTTTAGAAATAGCCTTAGCTAAAGCTGCAGGCATGAGGATATCAGATCCATATTTGCCAAAGATATATCCAGCTAATTCGCCTCGCGTATTAGAAGGAAGAGTAGCCCATTCTTTGACAAGTTGATAAGCTTCTGGAGCTAAAGTTTCACCTAAAACATTCCATTTCTCAGAATGAATAAGTTTACTGAGAAAGGTAAAGGTATTCCACATTTGTTCACCAGTATGAACAGGATGCATAACTAAGTCAGAAAGAAAAAAGAAAAGTCCTTTTCCAGAGTCATAAATTCCTTTGGGAAGTGCCTTAGCAAACCCTAAGCTAAATTTTGGCATTTGAGAGGTATATGTGTGATAATCTTCTAAGCAGTTATCGTATTGCCCTAAACCAAAATGAGCAAAGCCTCTTTCCAGATAGGGAAGAGGACTTGCTGGGTTAAGTTCAATAGCTTTTCCTAAATCGTGAACCGCTTGAGTTAAATAGCCACAGTCTAAAGCTCTTTCTCCTCTTACCTGATAGGAAAGAGTAGTAAAATCGGCTTCTTTTTCTGAAGTATATAAAGAGGTATAATCGGTGGAGAATTTACGATCGATCTCTAGATGTCCAAAGTCAAAAGAAGTGCCGCTATTTTCTCTTGGAATAAGAAATGGATAATGCGATTCTGTATTTTGCATTTCTTGAGAAAATTCTGGATATTCAGAGATTTGTTGTTTCGTCTTTTTAAGACTATCATGAGCAAAAAGAGCTCCTAACATCCTCCCATTCTCTTCCCAAGAGAGGTTTTGTTCTTGATTTAATGGATTAGATGGTTGAAAAAATTGCTCATTAGCGATGCTTTCCTTAAAGGAAAAGATCTGTTCATCCATGGCTTCTTTCAATAGAGGAGCTTCGGTTGCTACTACAGGAGCAGATTCTTCTTTGTATCCTTGTTTAGGGGATTTATCAGATCCAGATGCCGCTGCTGACCCAGCAGCTCCTGCTGTGCTAGCCGCTGTAGCTGTTGCAGAAGAAGCTGCTACTATTGCCACAGCAACCACTGTGGCAGCTACAACAATAGCTGCGCCAATGATGATCGCTTTTTTATGTTTTTTGGCAAACTTTTTGGTTTTTTTCCATTTTTTCCCTAACCAACTTTTACAAAGGATCATTTCCCCATATTCGTTAATAGCTGGGATAACTATGTATGAGGAAGCGTCTAGAGAAAAAACATATTTATAAGGATTATTTGCGCTTAAAAGTTCTTCTATGTCATCGGATAAATCCTCTTCAGACTCATTAGGAAGAAGGCCTTCTTTAGCTAAAAGAGCAAGGAAGTGATCGATCTTCTCTAGGTCTTCAAAAGAGTATCTTTTTTCAAGCTCTTCTGATTCAAGCTCATCAAGAAGATGGATGATTTCATCATAGGACAAAATGCTTTCTGCTGGTTTCTCTTTCAAGTTACGTTTATGTGGAGTAAATGAAGTATCTTGAGGATATACAAAAAGAGAGGGTGTAGTGACAAGAAGTAGTGAGTAAGTAAAGGCTTTAAGTTTGTGCATGGTCAATTAATTAAAATTGTTTGCACAAGTTTAGATTTCAAAGTGAATTTGTCAACAAACAAACTTTTTTTTGAGATCGGTTATTGAAAAAGTTCGCTTCTTTCCTATAAAGATTAAAATTTATATGAAGATATTTCAAGATTCAAGAAGTCTAGATAAATAATTTCTATTTTAGGCCTAGTTAACATTCAAGAGGGATGCTATCATTTGTTTTATTTTACTACATTTTACCTATGAACTGGAATGATATAGAATTTTCTTTTAATCGAGCATTGCGACTGAGCTTTTCGATGAAAAAGCTGTTATTTGTATTTGTGGTGTTGTGGTGTTGTGGATTTGGCCTGCTTCTTTGCAAGTCATTAGGACTACAAACTCAAGACTGGCTGATGCTCAATTGGAACTTTCTGCCTTTTTTTGCTATAGGTGTATTAGGGCTATCTCTTGGGGTTTTATTAATTCGTCTTTATCATGACGAGATTAAAGAGAGAAAAATAAACTATCGAAAAACCTTTTCTTTATCCAAAAGGGTGATGGTTGAAATTGCTTACTTGGGGATGCCTTTAATTATCGGGTATTTGATCCTATGGACAGTCCTTGGTTTGTTTTATTTGATTAAAGCACTGCCTAAGATAGGTTGGGTATTAGGGGTTTTTCTATCATTTGGTCCTTTTTTGTTGTTTTTGAGTATGGTTTTTTTAATTGCTCTGTTTTTGGTCTTATTTTTCTTTTTAACACCGATTGTAGCGTTAAGGGATTGTTTGCCAAAAGAATGGATTAAATGCATGCTGAGGAGAGTAAGTCATTCTTTACTTACTAATTTTGTATTATTTATCATCTCAGTCATTCCAGTAGGGTGTATTTTAGGGTTGCTCATGATCTCGCTGAATATGACCCATGCATTTTACCTTTCATCAGCTAACCCCCTAGATTTGGTATTGATCATGCTACCGGTTGCTGTTCTTTTGGCACCAAGTGTGGTATTCTTTTTTCAATTTGCTGCAGAATCACATATTTTAATGATGCAAAAAAGATAGCTATGCGAATTGCAATTATAGGTGCTGGTTTTTCTGGATTAGCAGTAGCTTGGAATTTGCTGAATCTAAAGAATCAAGTGGTTGTATTTGATCCCTTTTTAGGAGGAGCATCAGCTATAGCAGCGGGTTTGCTCCATCCTTATGTAGGAGAAGAGGGGCGAAGATCGCTTTTTGCAACTGAGGCTATGCAAAAGACAGAAGATTTGCTACACATAGCAAAAAGAAGCTTGAAAGAAGAGATCTATAGAGAAGGCATCATTCGCATTGCTCAAAATGAAAAACAAAGGAAAGCCTATAAAAATCACTGTGTGGTTTTTAAGGATGTTATAGATTTAGGCAATGATCATTTCTTGATGAAATCGGGAAAAACGGTATTTTGTAAACGTTACCTGCAAGGAATGCGACTGGCTATTATAGAAAAAGGCGGGCAATTTATTGCAGAGAAAATTACAGAACTAGAGCAATTAAAAGATTTTGATCGAATAGTTGTTGCAGCAGGAGCCTCTATTCACAACTTTCCAGAATTTGTGCAATTAAAATTGAAATTTATCAAAGGACAGGTTCTCACTTGTGAAATTCCTCTACATTTACAAATAGAGAGAAGCCTTGTGGGTAAAGGCTATATAGCAACGTCTCATAAGATAGGGATCTGCCATGTTGGTGCGACGTATGAGCGCCATGATTTAACAGAAACCGTGAATCTATTAGATACGCAAAAATTGCTTTTTACTAAGGCGGCTAGCTTTTTTCCAGATATTTGGCAGCTAAAACCTATAGACTGCTCTTCTGCTATAAGAGTGATGCGTCAAGGACACTATCTTCCTATTGCAACAAAAGTTTCTAATAAGGTGTGGGTAATTACAGCTATGGGATCTAGAGGATTGTTATATCATGCTTATTTCGGGGAAAAATTGGCGCAGGCAATAGAGGAAGTAACAACTCTTTCTTTTCAAGAACTAATGTATTAATTAAAATAGATCAACTATGGGCATACAAGCGCAATTTATATTTATGGGAACCGGAGGATCTATGGGAACTCCTGTGATTGGTTGTCATTGTGCGACATGTCATTCCCTTAATCCACTAGATCAACGGATGCGTCCTTCTGGTTTGATACAAGTAGCAGATAAGAATTTTGTGATTGATGTAGGCCCTGATTTTCGTATGCAAGCTTTACGATTGGGGATTGAGAAAATAGATGGTGTGTTGATCTCTCATGCTCATTCAGATCACATTGCTGGTTTAGATGATTTAAGAGCGTATTATTTTTTGCATAAATCTAAAACGCCTTGTTTGTTATCTAAGCTAACTTTTGAAGAGCTAAAGCAACGCTATCCTTATTTATTCCAACCCACCGACAATAAAAAAAGTGTAACAGCTCAACTCGATTTCTGTGTGCTTCCTCAAGAATTCGGCTCTATTTTTTTTCAAGGGATTCAATGGGTTTTCTTTTCCTATCAGCATGCAGGAATACAAGTAACGGGTTTTCGCGTGGGGAATTTCGCCTATGTATCTGATATAAGGGATTACTCTAATCAAGTAATAGACATGCTAATTGGAGTAGAGACCCTTACGATAAGTGTACATAAAAAAGAGGCTACAGAGGTACACTTTGGAATAGAAGAAGCCATAGAATTCTCTACTCTTATAGGGGCTAAAAAAACGTATTTTACCCATTTATCTCATGATTTCGAGCATAGTAAGATAAAGCTTCCGCCTGGATTTGAGCTTGCCTATGATGGTATGGTTATTTTTTTTACAATACCTAAAAAGGATCTACATGGCAATTGACCTAGCATCACTGGAGTTAAAAAATTTACATAGAGCGATTCTTGTAGGGGTTTATTCTCATAGCCAACAAAAGGCTCTTTGCATGGATTACTTAAGTGAATTAGAACGTCTTTGTGAAACCTATGGTTGGCAAGTTGCCGCTACATTTGCCTGCATGTTGCGTAAAGTAGATGCAGCAACTTATTTGAGTAAAGGTAAAGTAGAAGAGCTAGCCCAAATGGTGATTGATTTAAACGCTGATGTGGTTGTCTTTGATGATGAAATTAGTCCTCATCAACAGCGTAATTTAGAAAAGCAATTAAAAAAAGCTGTAATTGATCGCACAGAATTAATTATTGAGGTGTTTGCACAAAGAGCGCAAACCAGAGAAGCACGTCTGCAAATTGAACTTGCTAAAGCAAGATATCAGATGCCTCGCTTGAAGCGTTTATGGACCCACCTTTCTCGTCAAAGTGCAGGAGGTGGAGCGTATTTAAAAGGCGAAGGAGAAAAGCAACTGGAAATTGATAGACGGATTCTGCGACGTCAAATCGATTCACTAAAGCAAGAAATCGACCAAGTAGCTAAGCAGCGCCATACGCAGCGAGGCTTGAGAATGCGTACGCAAATACCGACATTTGCCATAGTAGGTTATACAAATGTAGGTAAATCCACCCTTCTTAGGGCGCTAACACAAGCTGATATTTTAGTAGAGGATAAATTATTTGCAACTCTTGATACCACAACTCGTAAATTTGTTTTGCCTAATAAACAATCGATTTTATTAATCGATACCGTTGGGTTCATTCGCAAAATTCCACATACACTCGTTGCAGCTTTTCGCAGCACACTAGAAGAAGCTGTTCACACCGATATTTTATTGCACCTGATTGATGTGAGTCATCCAATGGCTTTTTCTCAAGCAGAGGAAACCCTAGCTGTTTTAAAAGAGCTAGGAGCTGAAGATAAACCGATGATTACTGTGTTGAATAAAATCGATCTATGTCCCAATCCCGCTGTGTTAGCCAAATTTCGGATTTTATATCATAAAACCGTGCCTATTTGTGCAGAAACAGGAGAGGGATTCGAACTCTTACTCGATAGCATGATGCGCGAAATTGCTCTTTTGCGCAAAACAGTGCGGGTTAAAATCCCTCAAAGTCATTATGCACTTGTTAGTGAATTGATGCGTTTAGGAAGAGTTCTTGAATGTGAATATGAAGAAAATGATGTTGTAATGAAATTAGAAATACCAGCTTCCTTAGAACATCGTCTGCAACCGTTTTTACTAGGTTAATCTATGACTTTAAAAGCAATTCCAGCAGAAGAGAGGCCTAGAGAGCGTTTATTGCGAGATGGGATTGATTCTCTTTCTTTAGCAGAGCTTATAGCTATTGTTTTAAGCAGTGGAACGCGAGGTAAGTCGGTTTTGAGTTTATCAGAAGAACTCATCGTGCGATTTGGTAGTCTTGAATATCTTTTGGATGCTTCTGTGATTGAACTTATGGAACTTAAGGGAATAGGGCTTGCTAAAGCAATTCAACTAAAGGCGGTTTTTGGTATTGCATTAAAATGTCGTCGTCCTCAATCTCTAAAAAAATACTCCATTCAATCTGTGGAAGAGGCCTATCTTTTAGCAAAAGGAGAAATTGGTCATTATTCTCAAGAAATTTTATTAGTCATTCTACGAGATGTGCGCGGGTTTTTAATTCACAGAGAACAGGTAGCGGTTGGAACGTTATCTCAGGTCTTGATCCATCCAAGGGAGGTGTTTTATCCTGCTGTACGCTATAAGGCGCATAGTATGATTTTAGCTCATAATCACCCTAGTGGAGATCCCACTCCATCTCATGCTGATATCGAATTGACGAAGATTCTTATGCAATCAGGTCAGATCATGGGTATTGAGATTGATGACCATTTGATTATAGGTAGAGATCGTTTTGTTTCTTTGAAAGAACAAGGCATAATGAATAATTTTTCAAAATATTAATCTTTTTTAAAAGATCACTATCTTTTCTTTATTTCTATCTATTTTTAGACCTATTTTAGTATACTTTTATCCATTATGGACCAGAAAAAAAAATTTAAAGTTGTCACTTTAGGCTGTCGTACCAATCAATACGAATCACAGGCTTATCAAGATCAATTGCTTACCTTGGGCTATAGCGAGGCCAAAGAAGCAGAACAGGTGGACTTGTGCATTGTAAATACCTGCACTGTTACAGAGTCAGCAGATAGCTCCAGCCGCTATCAAATTCGTCATTTACATCGCAAATACCCTGATGCAAAGATTGTTGTTACAGGATGCCTTGTGGAAAGCGCAAAAGAAACTCTGCAGAGCATGGGTAAGATAGATTGTGTTGTGCCCAATAAAGATAAGGAAAATCTCCTTTCTTATGTATTTCCAGAACAAGAAATGCCCGAATTTAAAATTTGTCAATTTGAAGCCCGTACCCGAGCCTTTGTTAAAATCCAAGACGGATGTAATTCCTTTTGTACGTATTGTATCATTCCTTATGTACGGGGACGTTCTCGTTCTCGAGATGTAACAGAGATTTTGCAAGAGGTAAAGGGATTAATCGCTAATGGATATAAAGAAATTGTTTTAACTGGGATTAATATTGGCGATTTTGAATCTAAGCAAATCCGTTTAGCAGATCTGGTTAGGCAAGTGGATGCAGTAGAAGGAATACAAAGGCTGCGTATCTCTTCGATTGATCCCGATGAAATAGACGAGGATTTAGCAGATGCTGTTTTACACTCAAAACACACCTGTGCTTCTATGCATGTTGTTCTGCAATCAGGATCAAATACTATTTTAAAACGCATGAATCGTAAATACACCAGAGAAATTTTTCTAGAGACAATAGATAGATTACGCAGCACAAACCCTGATTTTACCTTTACAACCGATGTCATAGTTGGTTTTCCAGGAGAGAGCGAACTAGATTTTCAAGATACGTTAGCTGTAATGGATTACGTGCGTTTTGCAAAAGTACATATGTTTCCCTATAGTCCACGCCCGCGAACAAGAGCAGCTCTTTATCCTAACCGAATAGATCCAATGGTTATTAACATAAGAAAACAACAGGTTTTACGCTTAGCAGAAGAACATGCGTACTTTTTAAGAGAAAAATACGTTGGGTCTACTCTTCCTGTATTAATAGAGAAAGCAGAAAGTATCTCTAGCGGTCATACAGAAAATTTCCTACAAGTAATGAGTCAAGATAAAAGTCTTAAATCTAATGATCTTGTAGATATGCAACTATATGAAAATACCCCCGAGGGTCTCTTAGGAAAGATTGTATGAATATCACCATTGCGCATCGCATGCGTCCTTTCTCTCATAAAATGGGAAGCGTTTTTCTTTTGCCTAATAGCCATTTTAAAGTAGAGCTATTTCCCGCTCTATTACGATTTATCGATTTAGAAAATCGTATAGAGCCCATAGAAATACATCTTTTTATTAAAGGGCCTATTCAGTCATTTACAGCGGAATTGGATTTAGAAACCGGTTCAATTTGTGTATTTGGCAGGACTTTAGATGGATATATACGTTATTCCCTTTTCTATAAGGCCTCAGAATTAGTACTGCTTTGTGAAAAAAACCCTTCTGTTTTGCAGCTGCAATACAAAACCACATTATCGCAGCTGAAACCAAAACAAACATTAGCTATTCCCATGCCGTTTTGCTTAAAAGAATCGCCAGGCTTGCAAGAAAGATTACACTTAGGTGTTCATAAAGCTCAAGATTGGGAGTTGATGCAAAGGCGCTTTAACCTACAAGAACTGTTTCCTTTTTGGCTAGCTCTTTCCCAATGGATTTCCCCTATTGCTTATGAAGATCATGATCAAGGAATGTTCTCTCTCATTCATAAATGCCAGACTGCCATTGAAAAAAAAGAAAAACTACAAATCGTTAATTGCTTTAAAAATATATTCTTAGCCGCTTTTGAAGGGGTATTTGTTCCTCGCTTATTCGATAGTGATTATCAAGGCATCCTTGATGTAGAAGAGAATACCTTACCTGCAGCAGCTCTTCTTTTACAAAGCGCTAAATTACTAAGAAGGCTCTTTTTTGTGGAAGAAGAAAACCTGTTTTCTATTTTGCCTTGTGTTCCTTCAGAACTACACTGTGGTAGATTGACTCAATTACAAACGACAAAGTTAGATCGGATAGATATAGAATGGTCTAAGAAAAGGCTACGTCGTATGTTCATGCAAACAAGCAATACAAGACCTGTTGTATGCCAGATCCCCAAGGGAATTTCTAGCTGTCGTTTAAGAGTGCACAAAAAAGATCAGGGGCAAAAGCTACAAGTGACAAAAGAGGGGATTTTAGAAATCCCTGCTCTTGCTCATTTAAAAGCTTGGTTAGACTGTTTTGAAAAGAGTTGATTACCTATTGCTGATATTTTTAGCATCAAATTTTTTCATTTCTTCTCCAGCAATACGAATTGCATCATCTGTCATATGTTTTGCATCTTTCAGACAAGCGAATACTTTCTTATCTGAGATTCCTTGCTTAATGAGAGTATATCCGAGGCTGGCTTTGGCCTGAATAGGACCATCTGTCTGGAAATCTTCAAGACGTGGTAGTGTTTCTGAGGGGATTTCTTTATTACTTGCTTGGACAACCACCTGTACAATCTCAAGTTTTTGTAGTTTTTTTGCAGCAGCAACAGCATCCATTTCACATCCAACGAGCTGGATTAATTTTTCTACAAACCATCCCAGACGAGGCGAAAGAGTACTTATAGTTTTTCCACAGATATTGCTTGCTTTATCAAAAGACATTTGAGAAACAACAAGGTAATTCACATCTTCTTTAAAGTCATGTTGTAAAATAGCTTGTCCAATCGCTGCCCCGCCTAAAGATCGCCCTGCAATGACGATATTCTTTGCTTTGACAAGCTTCTCTAGAAAAGAAATTCCTGCCTGTTGGGCATCGCCCATACTTTTTGGAGTTGCTTTTCCTTGACTATTTCCTACACAAGGACCGTTAATCATCAGAGTATTATAGCCATATTCTTTATAAATTTTAGCAATAGGTACTATAGAATGTTCAATCGGTTCGGCATTCCCTGTTGCTTGGAGTGCCCATTTGTGATTGTTGATGGTGTCTTTACAGCCAGCGAGTATCCCATGATAGCGGATTCCATTTTTCTCAAGAATAACATCTCGATAAATCCAGTTTTCTTCGAATTGTGTTAATTCCTTTTGCCTGTGAAGGTTCAACTCCTCTGCACTGAATACAGGAGCTAGGTATTTAACAATGCGACTTTGAGCTGGATAAAGAGGAATCATGATCATACGCTGTAAGATATAGCGAATTTTCGTCGTATAAAAAAGAGCTTTTGCAACGACTTTTCCCTTTTGAAGGATGGATTCAGTGAATACTCTTCCGGATAAATTTTGGCACTGGGTAACAAAACTAGAAACCGTAGCTCCTTGTAAAAATGGAATATTGCTATTTTGAAGAACTTGGAAAGCAAATTTTCCAATACGCTGGATGTGGGAGCCTCCTAAGTAATAAGCACCATAAGAAATCGCAGCCGTTTTAAATACAAACAGCGCTACTAATTTTGCGCGATCCAACCAAGTTGTATCTCGAATAGAAAAGTCAGCTGAACAAGTTGATAATTCTTCTTTTTTATCTTTAAGTTGACTCAACCATACTGGGTTCTCTATGAAGGAAGAAGGTTGACTTTGTAGAATAGAAACCATAAACACTGCCTTTTTAAAAGTATGATTGAAATCTGCGAACAATGATATTATTAAAACAAGAATCTTTAAAGTGGCAAAAGAGGGGATTTTTTATCAATCCCCGCTCTTAGCTTATTTCAAAAGTCTGGTTAAGACTGAGTATATTCTATTTTCACTTAGTTGAATTCTGTATGTTTAGTTTAAGTTTTCTTAAAACTCATACTTCCTATTCTTTTAGCTACGGTCCATAACTTAAATTGCACAAAGCATTTTTTCTAGCTACAACCTGTATCTTAAATGGTAGGCTATTTTTTTGTCTTTTAGATAAGGGTATTTTAGAGTTAGAAGAACTTTCTATATTCAGATTGCGTTCAGCAATTCTTTTGCTTCTACGGATGGGGGAAATCTTTTTTGTAGAACTATTGATATTTTGTTTATTTTTCACGGGAATTAACAATAAGCTGCGTATGCTTAAATCATTTACAATCGCATCATCTTGCTTTACATATTCGGTAACCTGTTTTTCTTCGGTTGGTCCCTTGTCTTCAAGCTCATCCAGAAATGCAAGATCTCTAAAAAAGCCAAGTTTTTCAAGAATTTTAGGGTCTTCAATAAAGCCATCGGAGTTGTTACTCTCAGATTGGATTTGTGAACTTGTTGATTTAAAAGTTTTATCGGCTTTTTCTATTATTTTTAGTTCGATAGGATTTTTTCCTCCACCTGTAATACGAAAATGAGACCAAAAAGTTAAAATTGGGAATGGTGAAAAATTATTTAAAGAAGTAGACATAATTAAAAACCTTTATAATAAATTAGTAACGATTAATATTATTTCATATTATGAATTTAATATAAATATTTTAAACAATCTTGAATTAATTATTTTTTAAATAAAATTGAACGATATTTATTAAAGACAGAGGGCACCTAAAAATTTTAGTTTATTGCAAAATGTGCTAATGATCCTTAAGCTTTTTCTATTTTACATTCTTAAAGCTTATTTGCCCAAGCTTCTGAGCTGTTGTATGGAAAGCTTGGAGAGTATGCTTTTTTCAACCAGCTTCTTAAGCTGCTTTGATAAATATTATAGCTTTTACAGACTTGATTTATATGCTGGCCTAAACAAACTTCGTTTACAGCTTTTTGTTTGAATTCAAAGGAATATCTTATTCCTGTTTTACGCTCTTTTCTAGATACTTCGAATGTTTTATGGCATTTAGGGTAGTCCTAAATAGGTAGTGATTTTAAATTATAATTACAAATAAACATTTTAATCATGCCGATA